>MU714661.1:29737-57364 GCA_026770625.1 Nicotiana glauca
TCGTCACTACTCCATCGAGGTTAGTCTTGATACTTACTGGGCACCGCTGTGGTGTGCTCAGTCAAAAAATCACATAAGCCCCTCGGGCAACACTAAAAAGGTGTTTCTCAGCCCAAAACATCATTTAAATATCCTTGGAGAATTAAAAGTGAGTGAACATGGCTGAGTTTTGAAAACAATGGAAAATAGCATGACCGAGTTCAAGTATAAAGTCAAAACAGTGAGGAAATATCAACAATAATCCCCGAAGGGTTCAAATAGTTGGCATTCAGCCCAAATATGACATTCACCCCAAATAATGATGATAACAAATAGATTTTAGTCAAATATGCAGTAAAATCATAAATCGGGACGGACCAAGTCATAATACCCAATAGTGTATGACCCCACACTCATCATCAAGCGTGTACCTCACCTCAATATAGCGCTACGATGTGCAATCACGGGTTTCAAACCCTCAGAACATCATTTACAATCATTACTCACCTCGATCTAGTCCAAACTTTAGCCCGCGATGCCTCGCCCGCATGAATCAACCTCCGGATGCTCCAAACCTAGCCACAATCAGTACATAATCATTAAAATATGCTAAGGGAATGAAGCCCACTCGAAAATGTCCAATTTAACATCAAAATCCCAAAATTGCTCAAACCCGGCCCCCGGGCTCATGACTTGGAATTCGACAAAAGTCACCTCAATAGAATCCTCGTACTCACATGAGTCTATACATACCAAGAACATCAAAATCCATCCACAAATGACCTTTCAAATCCCAAACTTTTGGTCTCCAATTTCAAGCCCTAGTTCTTCAATTTTAGGCTTAGAATTTCATGATTTTCTAGGTGGAATTCACATAATAATTGAGTTTTTACTCCAGAATTCTTACCTTCAAACGTTTCCCCTTGAAAACCTCTTCAATCTCCTTCAAAAAGCTCGAAAAATGATCAACTATGGAGGAAATAAGCCTCAAAATCGCGGACAAAACGAGCTTAAAAACATTCTGCCCATGCATAATTTCTTCTATGCGATCGTGGGAAACCTTCGCGATCGCGAAGCACAAAAACTCAGCTCTCAAATTTAACCCTATGCGAATGCAATAAAATCCCCGCGAACGCAACGCTCTGCCATATTACACTACATGATTGCGGACAACCCTTCGCATTCGCAATGGACAAATTCCAAGTAATATCCCAAGTCCACTTTACCATATGCGAACGCGACCTTAACTACGCGTTTGTGATCAACAATTTCACCCTACTATGCGATCCCATCTCCACTTAATAATGCGAACGCGAAGAACAAATGGGCTGCTCCCTCCAAAGGCTTCTATGAGATTGTAGGAACACCTATGCGATCGCAATGAACAGAAATACCTGCAACTGAAGCCTGAAAATCTGCAACTCTCAAAACATGAAATTGATCCGTTTAACCTCCCGAAACTCACCCGAGGCCCTCAGGACCTCAACCAAATATGCCAACATATCCCATAACATCATTCAAACTTGTTCCAATCTTCGGAACACTCAAAACAATATCAAAATATCAAATTTGCATCGGATTCAAGCCTAAGAATCCCAAAATCTTCTAGTTTACACTTTTGATAAAAAACCCAAACAAACCACGTCCAAATGACCTGAAATTTTGCACACACATCCCAAATGACACAAGGGAACTACTGCAACTTCCGGAATTTCATTCTAACCTCTATATCAAAATCTTACCTATCAACCGGAAAATGCCGAAATCTCAATTTCGCCAATTCAAGCCTAAACCTTCCTCGGACTTCCAAAATGCATTCTGATCATGCTCCTAGCCCCAAAACACCTAACAGAGCTAACCAAATCATAAAAATTCTGATCCGAGCTCATATACAAACAAGTCAAATCTTGGTCAAACCTTTCAAATTTCAAGCTTCAACTAAGAACTATTCTTCCAAATTCATTTCGATTACCCTGAAAACCAAAACCAACTATTTACATAAGTCATAATACATCACACGGGGCAAGTCATGCCCGATAGCTGACGATAAAAGTGCAAAAGCTCTAACGACCAGCCGGGTCGTTACATCCTCCCCCACTTAAACATACGTTCGTCCTCGAACATGCCCAGAGTTGTTTCAAAAGCCAACCAATCGCTGAATAACCTTACCATGCATATACCCGGGGGTGATCCCACCTTACTCTATATCATATAGGTCCGATAACACATTGTGACTGAAATTTCACAACCCAATCTAGCCCATAAACCATAGAACCATATTTCCACTTCTAAAATCATCAATACGATCATGATCTCATATTTATACTGTGAATAAGTCCGAACAAGTCGTAACAAAACATATTTGCTATATCAGGTGCAATCACATGATATACCACATAACTCAAACACTTGTAGTGATAGCTTCTAATCACAACAGCTGCACACAACACCCAAATACCGATAGAAAAACTCTTATCAACTAAAGTCTCATCCCAACACTTTCATATACTGCCAATGATAACTAAAACACGCGGTAAGCCATAAACATTTCCTATATCAAACATTCATGAAGACACTTCTCCGTTGGCAAATACCACATCAAATTTCTAAGTCGAAGCTCGATATTATCATTCCAACATGCTGAAATCGAATCAGTTCGTATTCATTAATGATCCCAACAATCTCCTCTCATCCAACACACTACTCTAGTGACATGACATATCAATACAGACCTAAGCCACAACTCACACAATACGTGCACCAATAAGCAATAGTCCGTACATACTCAAATCATGAAAATGACTCAAATGAAACAGTGGTACCTCAAGCTTACCAGTACCACCACAACACAAGGCTGAGAACCCGTCTCACATCATAGAAACAGAACGCACGAATCTAACACGAAGGGTCATACTTTCACATAACTTCGCTGCAATGCGCGACCCTATCCAAACACTGGTCCACATGAAACACCTCAAGTCATTATGCTCAAAATCGACAACCCCGCGCAATTTGATGTCTAGAACTAAAGAAAATCGTTATACCCACAGCGAAGAAAATAATATACACCACACAAACCTGAAAGGACATAACCGATACGCCATTCACCGAGCAACACCTAATTACTCTTCCCGCTCGACTTCCACTATGAAACCTCAATAGAACTGCACCATATGTGCCTGTAACCAATAGCTCAAACGCCTCACAACACAGAAAGGTAACTCATAGATCTCTCCAGATTACTAACAAGTTTAATAACAATCGAATCAAGACATCCCTCAACAATACAATTCGGATCCAACCAAGCCGACCCAAGTTAGAACACGCATCCACATTGGCCTGCCAATGAACTCCCTATCAAGGAAACCCTCAAGATGCTCCTTCAACTCATTTAACTCTGCCGATGCCATAAGATATGGTGCCCGACATCAAATCAATATCGAAATCAACAACCTTGCCCGGCGACATGCCCGGCCACAAGAAACACATCTGAAAAGTCCCTCATCACCGGAACTGGATCAATGGTAGAAGCCTCTGCACTGACATCTATCACGAGATCCCAAATAAGAAAGAAAATCCTTCCCAGCTGTCCGCTGGGTCTTCAAAATATAAAACTACCCTACTAGAGCATGAAATTCGTCGAACCTCGCCACTCAATCCGCGACATTCCCGTCATATCCAACATCGTTGCCCTAGAGCAATCTCCCAGAATGACACAATGCCGAGACAACCAGTCTACACCCAATATCACAGCCAAAATCTAATATACCAAGCAACAAAGGATCCACTCGGGTCTCCAAACCTCGATAGTCGCTATACCGTACCGATACACACGACCCACAACCATAACATAGCCTGAATATGAGAAATTCGTGTCTCCAAATCCATATAGAACATGAATCACCATATCCGATCCCAATTTTGTCATCCAAATACATACCACACCGCTAATACCCAATCATTTCCATGAGAGATAATCTAGAATTCCTCTGTGCCACTAAGCAAACTCGAAGATCAGCAGTCGATCTAACAAGAAAATTCCGCAATACTATCGAAGTGCCATCAACTTAATCACATTGCCTTTTTCTGAAACATATACCCTCATCAAATCACCCCAAATTAACAATGCCATTTCCTTAATCATCCGAAGACCCTTTCTCTAATTATCTGAAGCTCATTTCTCTAATTGTCTAAAACTGGACGCTGCCTAAGAGTTTTATGCCCTTCCTTTTACAACTGAACTGTAACTCATCTAGACAAGAACTTCCATTTATCCCATCACAAAGAAAATCACTACTCATCCCATGCTTCTTACACTCGTAGAAAATACACATCTCAATCCGTAGTAGAAACCATCAAGAACTCTCTGAATTCTATTTGCACAACGCTAATTCGTCAAGACTGAATCCTTCTAACTCAACCCAGCTACGCAGGCCACTAAAACCTAATAGCATTTCTGTGAAACACTTGTATAACTCATTACCTCCTAAGCATCCAAAGGGCTAATCATATCCTTACCATACTGATCTGACCTACTACCAAGCTACCACATATATTCGAGTTTCCTTCTAATTTACCTTCAACTAGATACTCCTTCTTGCTATAACATCGCAATTCCTCAACCCAGACTCACCACACGAGACCCAAGCATAATACCACGCAGTCTAAAGCTCACAAGTTGTTGGATAATTTCTTAGATATTCCCGCAAGCACCACGTTCGAAGTACTTACCCTGAAGTGATATTCTACGAATTCCGAACCATTACCTTCACCTTCCTGATATTGCTATATAGAAGCCCATAATTGATATAGAAAAACCACAATTCTTGACACCCTCCAAATGCAAACCTCAGTTTCTAGCTAAAAATACAACCTGAAAATCCCCAATTATTACATGCAAAATCTTGAGTAGATTAGAACCATTCCCAAGATTCATCCACTCTACTCGAACGGCAATTAACCCGATCAACAGAACCAAAAAATTAGTGCCTCATTGGAACTTCTGACACTGCAGCATATAACCTTACCTTAGTCGAAAATTTTCCTTTACTAGAGCCATCCTCGGGCTCAATCTCCGTAACCAGAACTGATTCACCAGCATGCGTCAAACTGGAACCAACATAGCACATAACCGTGCAATCAGCTAATCAATAGCAAACTCCCCCACTTGGCTCGATGCCATAGATCAAAACACACACAATAATTCATAACACATATACTTTATTACTGCCATACTAACATAGTGAGATTAACTCAATCCTTCATAAGCTCGTGGAACACAAACCATCTAGTACTTCATATCTTCTGCAATTCTTGCATTCACCGTCATAGCAGCTAAATCCACTCTCTTGAGCGACCCAAAATTTTAATTTCAACACGTATATTTCACTTGTAAATGAGATCTTCTAATAGACATCATAAGGATCACACAACTTCAGAACACTCCACAGGAGATAACCCACCTACTTCGTCTCAAACTAATATTTCTGTACACCTTTCACCGTCATACACATTTCACAGTCACTTAGTCTTCTTGAGTCTAAAGTCATACCGCAACATAAAATTTACTTTACTCCCAACTAGGAGACATGAAAAGATTCTTCACGCACCCATAACTCGGGGCTATACCTCGAATCAAGATAGAATTCAAGCACCTAATAGTTCTTCAATCCTCCAGCAGACCCTTCTCATTGCTTCTAAATCATATAGATACATTTTGCAGTCACATCACCCTCATCACGTAACTATCCAATCATTACTCCCCTTGATAGGGACACAACAGTACATGTAGATCCAGAAACACATGGTCACATAATCAGCACCTCAGTGCTCAAGCTATAGGCAAAAATCCGGCCTCGAGTCCTCCAGACTGGACAACATCAGCACATAGAGATCACTTCTTACCCCTCAATCAGGAAATCACAAGACATCAATGCACATCTGACAGTGAGCACTCGTTCACGCATACAAATGCGTGGAAGGAATTCAAAGAGTTATATTCCAAGCTAAACCAAGGACGCACGATAGGAATTTCAAGAATGTGAAGTTTTCCTAAAGGTTCTGCAGCCTCTCGAGGATAAATAAAGACGTCTCCGTACCGATACGCGAGATTCTACTAAACCTGCTCATGACTCGTGAGACTTATGTAACCTAGGCTCTGATACCAACTTGTCACAGCCCTAAACCTATACCCGATGGTAATGGCGACTCTCGTGAAGACAAGGCCAGCCGACACATTTTCAATCCAGTTTTTAAGCAATTTAACAATAAGCATTACGTCTAAAACATGATATAATCTCATAAATAACGATGATAATACAAAAAAATTGCGAAAAACAACTCAACATATCCCGAAACCGGAGTGTCACTAGTCATGAGCATTTACTACAATTGTCTAGTCACATCAAGACCGAAATGGTCAAAAAAAGCGCAATAATACATAAGGAGGAATAAGGAGGGAGAAAGCAGAGCTGCGATGGACATGCAACTACCTTGCTAACTCCAATGACAACTGCCACCAAGCTCAGAAAATACATGAATTTGCACACAAGGTGCAGGGAGTAAAATGAGTACTGCCAGCTCAGTGAATACTAATCATAACTAAGGTTTGAATGGTAAGAAATCACGAAAAGAGCATCAACATGGTACATAGAAGCAGTTTCAAAAGCCAGTAGAAAGCAATGAAGCTATAAAATCCCTTAAAACATCTTAGCTCAGTTTAAACTTCTTTAAAAATAACTATTTCAATAGCTACACAAATGAATGCAGAAAAACTAGTACAGATAAGCACAAAAATCAGCCCCTCGGGCACACATACGCAATTAAACAAGTAAATGACAGGCAAGTAAGAAAGATAAGCGCATAAGGTTTGCCCCTCGGGCACAATGTCAACAAATCCGCTCCTCGGGTAATATCTCAGAACAGTAGCAACCCCTTGGGCAATCACATAGAACAATATTAGCCCCTCGGGCTATATCTTACATCACAATGGGTACCCGCACTAAGTTTTAAAAACAGTTGAAAATAGCATGACTGAGTTCAAGTATAAAGTTAAAACAGTGAAGAAATATCGACAATAATCCTCGGAGGGTTCAAATAGTTGGCATGTAGCCCAAATATGGCATTCAGCCCAAATAATAATGATAATAAATAGATTTTAGTCAAATACGCGGTATAATCATCAATCCGGACAGATCAAGTCACAATCCCCAATAGTGCATGACCCCACGCTCATCATCAAGCGTGTGACTCACCTCAATATAATACTACGATGTGTAATTCAGGGTTTCAAACCCTCAGAACATAATTTACAATCATTACTCACCTCGATCCGGTCCAAAGTTTAGCCCGCGATGCTTCACCCGCATGAATAGACCTTTGGATGCTCCAAACCTAGCCACAATCAGTGCATAATCATAAAAATATTCTGAGGGAACGAAGCCCACTCGAAAATGTCCAATTTAACATCAAAATCCTGAAATTGCTCAAATCCGGCCCCCAGGCCCACGTCTCAGAATTCGACAAAAGTCACCTCAATAGAATCCTCGTCCTCGCACAAGTCTATACATACCAAGAACATCAAAATCCATCCACAAATGACCTTTCAAATCCCAAATTTTTGGTCTCCAATTTTAGGCTTAGAATTTCATGATTCTCTAGGTGGAATTCACATAATAATCGAGTTTTTAGTCTAGAATTCTTACCTTCAAACGTTTCCCCTTGAAACCCTCTTCAATCTCCTTCAAAAAGCTCCAAAAATGGTCAACTATGGAGGAAATAAGCCTCAAAATCGCGGACAAAACGAGCTTAAAAACATTCTTCTAGGCATAATTTCATATATGCGATCACGGGAAAGCCTTCACGATCGCGAAGCACAAAAACTCAGCTCTCAAATTTAACCCTATACGAATGCAATAAAATCCCCGCGAGCACAATGCTCTGCCATATTACACTATGCGATCACGGACAACCCTCCGCGTTTGCAATGAACAAATTCCAACTAACACCCCAGGTCCACTTTATCCTTTGCGAGCGCGACCTTAACTACGCATTCGCGATCAGCAATTTCTCCCTACTATGCGATCGCATCTCCACTTATGCAAACGCGAAGAAAAAATGGGATGCTTCCTCCAAAGGCTTCTATACAATCGCAGGAACACCTATGCTATCGAAATGAACAAAAATACCTGCAACTGAAGCCTGAAAGTCTGCAACTCTCAAAACATGAAATTGATCTGTTTAACCTCCCGAAACTCACCCGAGGCCCTCGGGACCTTAACCAAATATGAAAACATATCCCACAACATCATTCAAACTTGTTCCAACCTTCGGAACGCTCAAAACAACATTAAAATATCAAATTTGCATCGGATTCAAGTCTAAGAATCCCAAAATCTTCTAGATTATGCTTTTGATAAAAAAACCCAACCAAATCATGTCCAAATGACCTAAAATTTGCAAACACATCCCAAATGACACAATGTAACTACTGCAACTTTCGGAATTTCATTCTGACCTCTATATCAAAATCTCACCTATCAACCGGAAAACGCCGAAATCTCAATTTCGCCAATTCAAGCCTAAATCTTCCACGGACTTCCAAAATGCATCCCGATCATGTTCCTAAGCCCCAAATCATAAAAATTCCAATCCGAGCTCATATACAAACAAGTCAAATCTTGGTCAAACCTTTCGAATTTCAAATTTCAAATTTCAAGCTTCAACTAAGAACTGTTCTTCCAAATTCATTCCGATTACCCTGAAAACCAAAACCAACGATTTGCATAAGTCAT
Source organism: Nicotiana glauca (assembly GCA_026770625.1). Taxonomy (NCBI): domain Eukaryota; kingdom Viridiplantae; phylum Streptophyta; class Magnoliopsida; order Solanales; family Solanaceae; genus Nicotiana; species Nicotiana glauca. The sequence continues at coordinate 38,509 of MU714661.1, forward strand.
AATACATCACACGGGGAAAGTCATGCCCGAGAGCTGACGATCAAAGTGCAAAAGCTCTAAATGACTGGTCGGGTCGTTACATAAGCCTAACAAATCGCGAAACAACATAAATTAAAATAAAATTTAACAACTGGACTGCAACAGATAACTATAAAATAATAAAGTGTCACTCGATATGTACAAGTAACCCAGCACTCGAGTATACACAGAATTCCCAAAACCCGGTAATCATAAGTCACAAGCTATAGAAGAATACTATGTATTTATATACACTAGAGTCTAAGAAAAAAATACGGAAAGGTAAACAACATAGGAGGGAATAGAGGGGGGACTCTGAGGTCTGTGGATGCTGGCAGATATACCTTGAAGTCTCCACAGTCTCATTGCTCACTGATATCGAGGCTGATAAAAAGTACCTGGATCTGGACACAAAACAAGTGCAGAAGAGAAGCATGAGTACACTACAATGGTACCCAGTAAGTGCCAAGCCTAAACTCGATCGAGTAGTGATGAGGTCGGGTCAGGGTCCTACTGGTCTATAATAAATAAGACAGAAGAATATAGCAGTGTAATAAGAGACTAAAAATTTAACAAAGAGAAAACCACAGAAAAACAACAACACATCACACAGGGATAAACACCAAGGGATCTCCCAAGATATTGTCTCATAGTCCTAAAAGTAAATATGCACGGAGATTTATTCTAATTGATGAAATTAAGACTTTAACAGGAAATTAGAAAATCATCCCAATAAGTTGACCTACGCCCACATCTCAAAATCTAGTAAACACAATAAAATACGAACACACATTCACCCACGAGTTCACTCATACCAAAATTATCCAAATCCAATATCAAAATCCCAATCAAAACTCAAAAATTTGGTTGAAGAACTTTCCAACTTTTCTCCCAATTTTCTCAACCCAATTCCTTAATTAGATGATGAAATAAACTATAGATTAGTGGAATGTAGCGATAAATAAGTTAAGAATCATTACCCAATAGCTTCCTCTAAAAATCCTCTAAATTATCGCCAAATCTGAGCTCTCAAAGTCCCAATGAAAATGGGATAAAAACCCTTGGACTTAGCCTTTTTTACTCAGCAATCTCGCACCTGCGGAAATTCCACCGCAGGTGCGGATTTGACTTAAGTCCCCTGGTCCGCTTCTACGATCAAAAGGCCACACTTGTGAGTGCGTGCCTGCGAACTTTTGTCCGCTTCTGCGGACTTCCCCTTCCAGCTCATTCTCGCTTATGCGATCGTTCCTTCGCAGGAGTGGCTCCGCTTCTATGGTCCTCACGTCGCACATGCGACCACTGGCCATCCTTATCATCCCCGCATCTATAATCCACTTCTTGCACGTGCGAGTCTGCATCTGTGGCCAACCCCACCGCAGGTGCGATGACACCAAAAGCTTGAAAGCTTCATCAGTTCCTCCAACTTCCAATTCGATTTGTTAAGCATTCGAAACTCACCCGAGGCCCTCGAGACCTCAACCAAATATACCAATATGTCCTAAAACACCATACAAACTTAGTCGAGTCTTCAAATCACATAAAACAACAACAAAAACATGAATCACACTCTAATTCAACCTTAATGAACTTTGAAACATCAAACTTCTACAACCAATGTCGAAACCTATCAAATCACGTCCGATTGACCTCAATTTTTGCACAATAGTCATATTCGACATTACGAACAACTTCCGGAATTGGAATACGACCCCCAGATCAAAAAGTCCACTCCCGGTCAAACTTCCCAAAAAATCAACTTTCGCCATTCCAAACCTAATTCGGCTACAAATCTCCAATTCACAATTCGGACACGGTCTTAAGTACAAAATCACCCAACGGAGCTAACGGAACTGACAAAATGCTATTTCGGAGTCATCTTCACACAGTTCCAGGTACGGTTAAAATCCTAAAAATTAAGTTTCTATTTTAGGGACTAAGTGTCCCAAATTACTCTGAAACCAAAAACAGAACCTTCCGGCAAGTCTCATAAGCAGAAAAAGATACGGGGAAAGAAATAAATAGGGGATAGGGGCTAGCACTCTCAAAATGACCGCCCGGGTTGTTACATCCTCTCCCTTTTAAAATAATCATTTGTCCTCGAACGAGTATAGAGACATACCCGAAGTGGTAAAAACATGAGGATAATGGCTACGCATATCATGCTCGGTCTCCCAAGTCGCTTCCTCGGCCGGCTGACCCCTCCACTGAACCTTCACGTAAGAAATGTTCTTTGACCTCAAATTTCAAACTTGTCTGTCCAAAAGTAGCCACTGCTTCTCAAAATAAGATAAATCCTTGTCCAACTAGACTGAGATAAAATCCAACACATGAGACGGATCACCGTGATACTTCCGGAGCAAGAAACATGGAATATCAGATGAACTCCTGCTAGACTAGGAGGCAAGGCAAGCTCATAAACAACCTCCCCAACTCGCCGTAACACCTCGAATGGGCTAATAAATCTCAGGCTCAGCTTACCCTTCTTTTCAAACCTCATAATGCGCTTCATGGGTGAAACCAGTAGCAAGACCCACTCTCCAACCATGAATTCAATATCACGAACCGTCCGATCCGCATAACTCTTATTTCTGGACTGGGCTATGCAAAATCAACCTTGAATCACCTTAACCTTCTCCAAATCATCCTGAACCAAATTTGTACCCAATAGTTTTGCCTCGCCTGGCTTGAAAGAACCCATTGGAGACTGACACCATCTACCATACAAAGCTTTATCTGGTGCATTCTGAATGCTCGATTGATATTTGTTATTGTATGAAAACTCTGCAAGTGGCAAGAACTAATCCCAAGAACCCACAAACTCTATCACACAAGCACAAAGCATATCCTCTAGTATCTGAATAGTGTGCTCAGACTGTCCCTCCATCTGAGGGTGAAATGTTTTGTTCAACTCAACTTGAGTACCTAACTCATGCTCTACGGCCATCCAGAACCGTGATGTAAATTGTGTACCTCGGTTAGAGATGATAGATATCGGCACGCCATGAAGCTTGACAATCTCGCGGATATAAACTCGATCCAGTTGCTCGGAAGAATAAGTAGTCATCATAAGAATGAAATGAGTTGACTTGGTCAGCCTATCCACAATAACCCAAATTGCATTAAACATCTTTTGAGTCCATGGAAGCCCAACAACAAAATCCATAGTGATCCGCTCCCATTTCCACTCCGAAATCTCTAGCTTCTGAAGCAATCCCCCTGGCCGCCGATGATCATACTTCACCTGTTAGAAATTTAGACACTAAGATACATATTTTTCCCTGTCCTTATTCATTCTCCTCCACCAATAATGCTGCCTCAAGTCCGGATACATCTTCACGGCACCTAGATGAATGAAGTACCACAAACTGTGAGCCTCATGGAGAATCAAGTCACACAATCCGTTTACATTTGGCATACTTAGCTTGCCCTGCATCCTCAATGCACCATCATCTCCAATAGTGACTTCCTTAGCATCACTGTGCTGGACTCTACTAGACACGACTTGTAGACTCCCTAGGACAGAACTTCTCTAATATCACTTTTGTCACATCCTAAACCGATGGGCTACGACAGGCACCCGGTACCTTACTCAACCGAGTACCAGTGAAACGTATCTTTATTATGATGATATCATAGGTAAATGAGCCGAAAAGGCTATCATGAGATAACAAGAATAAGTATGAGGGAATACTTGACATAGGATGACCCAACATGATATATCGACTTATACATATGACGTTCGGGCCTATAAGACCGGCATGATCCATAATATACTAAAATAATAAGCTGATAAGACCATACAAGTATTCGTATACATGATATCTATCTAAGATACTCTAAGATTACATAATATCATAAAGGTCGGGATAGGGTCCCGCCATAGAAATCAATACATGTACTAATCTACTAACCAAATAGGCAACTCCGGAGCAAATGAAGCGTACCAACACCTTCTGCTGAGCTGATATCTTACTTGGAGGACTCTCAACCTATCTATCGGGACCTGCGCGCATAAAATACAGCGGCCCCCGGCAAAGAAATGTCAGTACAAATAATGTATCGAGTATGTAAGGAATGAAAATCAGTAAGTAATAAACATCATAGAAACATGGAGTAAAAGACTCAACATGTAAGTCTGAATAACTCTGTGAATCATTAATATTTATAATGTTATGCATATGTGTATAAATGTCATACCATGCATAGGTATATGCGTTTATAACATCATCAATCCTCTTAAGGCATCCCATCATATCATCTCGGCCACTATGGGCAACTTATCAACGTATACCAGTTGATCAGGTGGTGGTGCCTATATAATGCCGTAACGTTTTCCCATATATATATATATATTTGCATATATAATGTCATCTGGTAATGGGTCAATGTACATACATAAATGAATGCAATGCATGAGAAGTATGTCAATAAAATCTCTCGTACCATCATAAGACCAAGACCATTATGTCTCTGATTAATATCATGAAATAAACTTTATCAACATACGTATTTTCTGAGACACCATGAATAGACGATAAAATAATAAGACATATGGGGAATCAAGAATATAGGAACCTCTAGTATTTCTATGAATGAAGTTATTTATGGAAGTTGTACATTTGCTCGTTTCGTTGGTATCGTATGGATCATGCCAAAAATAAAGAAGGGATAGACTTAACATACCTGAGTCGATTCTCTTGACAATCCCTCTAACACACGTCAATTGTGACAAAACACATAATGGCGGATCGAAGTAGGGAAAAATCTGTTTGATGTTCTTGAGAAAGATTGTAACATGCTCTCTTAGAGTCACAAAATCCCATTGCTATTATGCTAAGAAGTCCCGTATGAATCTCTTGCTGAAGCTATTTACGTTGCTATGAAGATAGATATATCTCTCTTTTCTGAATTTTATCAAAATCTCATATGACTTTTGTTGAAATTGAGAAGTTTTTCATGGCTTTTGTTGAAGCTGAACATTGCCATTCCATATCTTTGTGAATTTGAGAGTCTTTTACCTTAGTGGGTGTGGGCCCTACTAGGTGATGACATAGCCAAGAGCTCCTCCAAAATGTGCCACCTTTCTTCGTGAGTTAAGACTCATTATCAAGCCCTCTTTGGGCTGCCACATTAGGGGGGGGGGAGGGTAAACTTATCTAAAAATTCAACCCTTTCCTTAATCAACTTATTAATCCCCTACTAGTTCAATAATTAACCAATTACTCATATAATTAAGAATTATCTCAAATTACTTAAAATACTACTTACTTTTAACACCTTATACACCTTACTGTCATGGTCATGTGGTACATTGCATGGCACTAGTCCATAAATACGGGTATTATAGCTTGGACCGTATTTTATCTCAAAATGTCGAACTTCGACGAAACATATTTTCTTTGTTTTGCTTACCCTCTTACCTTCATGAATTTATTTATCTCTTGTTTGAAATATCACAATACTTATAACCTAAAAAATAATCTCATTCCTGAGCTTACGTCGATTAACTTATGATGAAACTTTAACGTACGAAAATGCGGGATGTAACATCTCATTTTCAAGCTTTCATCAATTTACTTATAGCATACTTGGCATACTTTCATGTACGAAAACATGGGGTGTAACATCATTTTCCCATTTGGAACATTCGTCATTGAATGTTGACTGATGCACTTGTCATTCTCATAACCCATAGCTCTTGTGAATACTTAAATACTCTCCTTCCCATCTAGGCAACTATTCTGTGAATAAATCCAAAGGCCAGGGCATTCCCCCCTTTAGGCCTCTTTCTCACGCCACAACTTTTGGTCGGAATCTTTCTAATCTCGTAACTGCTGCTACCCTCGATCATGCAACATATATGACTCTAACCTTGTAAGTGCTCTTATGCGACTTTTCTTCCCTTTTTCCTCCATCTTTCAGCCAATCTCTAGGCCTCAGTTTGTAAACATGTACAGATCTTGACAAGATGTCCCTCCTAGCATCTATAGGTATACTGAAGTTCTTTGCTTGGTATTTTGTGGAACTTACGAATATTTCTATACCTTATTTCATAGACCGGGTCATCTATCCATATGACTTTACTATATCTAGGTAGGTCATACTATACCATAACTCTTACTTCAATTTATTGTTACTGAGGTCTACTAACAAACTCCATGTTACTCTCGATGCTTATCCTATATATATAAATCTAAGTCATTTAATGCTTCTTCATTACTATTCATCTTAAGAATGACAGCCTAATCTCATCTCATACTTAATAACTTTTATCCATCCATTGTTGATTCACCTTAATGTCAATCTGCAATCTACTACTAATAACTTGAAACCTTTTAAGTAATACATTATCACTAGGGACATCTCATCGGGGGAAATTTGAAGTGACTTGCCTCATCCACCTGGGGGCGATACTATACTTCAATAATCATATTCATAGCATCCCAATGTGTTTCACCTTACGTAGGTATTCTAATCTCTTATAATTCATGAAATCCATTCTTTTTTTTCTTCAAATCATTACTCAATCGAGGCCCAAACGTCATCCTTTACCTATCACAATAACACCCTCATTCTACCACCAGGATAGCATTCTATGTCTTCTAAATGCTATTGGTCTTAGACTCATTTGAGTTCATTTAGGGTATACTAAGCTTTCTATAACTTAGCGAAACCATTAGCTCTCTTGTTTTCATAGGCATAATCCTGAGGACTTATCTATTTTTGTCACCTTCTCACTTGCCTTTTTTATCCTTACTCATGTCTTCCTATAACCTTGTTGTTCTTCCATACTTAGCTTACAATCTACACATATCTATTTGTACTACTCGCAACCTTCCTTCAACTTGCTTGCACCATAGATTTTCTTGTGTTATTCTGGAACATCAAGAGAGATATTGCATCGTCTCTAACTCTTCTTTACTCTCTTAACTAGACCTCTCAGTACCTAGAAACCATGGGCTAGAAGATATACCACTAACGACGCCGCAATCATTCATAGACATTGAATCACAATGCTTCTAGCCTTCTATCCAAAGAACGGACTATTCACCACCTTCTGCATTCGAGTATCTCATACGTTGTTCACCTTTACCTTACTTACCTAAAAAATCTTGCATCACAAATTCTATCTCTTTCATGATCTCCCTTCCATATAGGTATAATTAATATCCATAACTTGAAGCTCTATTGTAATTCTTGCACCTCTGGTGCATACACAATCCGGTAGGAGCTTCATACTAACTTCTTATGAAGATGGTACTCTTCTAACTAGCTTTATCGTGGAGCCATTATAGAACATTGCTACTGTACTATCTCTCGTGTATCTCTGATATTAAGAGTGATTCTGCAATGTTCTCAATCACGATTTCTATAATTTTCTGAGTCTAATAATCAGACTTCTAATTTACTTAGTTGATGTAACTCTTTAGTTTCCTCTTTCTTCTGATCAGTCTTTATATAGGCTTAAGATATCTTTTGATCTACGGCTCATGGTATTAGTTATTACTTTAGCCTTTCACGGACACTATGGGATATCATTGATACCATCATCTAACAATTCAATCCTTTGTCTATGACGTGGACTCATTTCTTTCTTTTAACTTATACCGGAGTCTTCTACGGCTGTATGAATGTCAATATATATGCTGCATGGATAATACTCTAAAATCGTAAGTGCGTTCATAACGTAACTAACTCTGGATCATTGATCGAATAATTCCTTTTATTCCTTCTCAACTTTCTTTAAACGTAAGCTATTACCTTTCCTAGTTTTTCTGCCTCTTGTTGCGTGCATACTTGGCTTATCTTAGTTCCATGCATGCTAGAATTTCCATGCAACTCATATGATCTTGAATATTACTTTTAATTTCACTTCATGTTCATTAGCCACGGTAGGTGCCACTTTCTTATGTACTGCATACAATGTTGTAGTGAGATTGTTTTCACATGGCCATTTCTCCTTCAAGTTACCATATTTAGGTTGAAGCCTTCTTCCTGATTTCCTTAGCTAGTCTTTCATTGTAGTACTTAGGGAGGACCCTCTAACTCTAGTAAGGATACGAGCTTATTACATTGTATTCCCGATAGTATTTTTGAAGTTCGTACTCACCTATGATTATCCTTAGTTACTTACCTCCACACTCATGTGCTCATACGGTTGCTTCTAAACTGAAGTTTTGACAGTCTTCCGAGTGGCATTCTCTTTTATTTCCTTAACAATCATATAGTACCTTTTTAACTTCCCCAACTCCTCCATGAATATATCTCAAGTATTACAATGTTATATGTGTGAGACTAAATTCCCCATGTTGGGGTTCGCTATGTTTATCTTGCATGATCTGTTGATTTGTGTGTATCTTCTTGTCTAGCCATAACTAGACTCTTCCTGAATCAACTACTAACTACTCATTGGCCCATTCTCATATCAATATACCGCATAATATTTCTTGGGTTATTTCCTTTGTCTTAACTTACCTCTCGCACTGGCTCCTTATTTATCAATAATGTCCTGGGCAGGAACCCTTACTTCCTTTCCTTGACGTCGTTCTTGCATAATGTTCTGGAATCGTAACATATCTATATGATTTGAATAAGTGAAATCTCATCCATTTCTCTTTTTTATCACATTCTTCCTTTACCACTCCATAATTACTAGAACCATTTAATACCGACTTAATGCCACATCACTCCATATTCCCCCCGTTAGGGGAGTACTAAGATTTAGCTCTACGGCGATCTACCTATAGATGTTTTACCTTTCTATCTTTGGCATCCTTTAATATCATCGATGATCCTTACTCGCCTTGCGGTAATCTTTCTATACCAAAAATAACAAAATTCCTTACTTACGAGGGTGACACCTAGTGTAACTGGAATGCATAGTCTCTTAGGCTTAACTTTCCTCACATTGCTTGCTTTAAGGAAGCGTCCTCCTGAATGAACTTTAAAGGTTATCCTTCTATCGTCCATTATATTATTGCCGCAACGCAATCTCTGAATTTCTCATGATGCCGACTATTATCATATTACTCAGTCCTTAATTCATGTTTAGTTTATTTTGTTCACTAGTTCATACTGATTTCTATTACTTTGGGGTCTAACTTTTCATTTTGGTAGTCGTGTTGGAGTCACAAGCTTATTTCTCGAAATGCGGGTATGACTTTTTGGCCTATACTCTTTTGCTATCTCAAGTCATGTCACCTCTTATTTTTCCTTTATTTGACTATAGAATATGTAATACTGTCATCTTTTTTATCTACCATTTTCATCCACGTATCATATCTTACACATAATGCTTCATTAACTCTCTTCTTATTTCCCGCTAGCATTTATGTCTACCCCTTGTCTCTAAAAATTCGAACAAGACATTCTTTTGATTTTAGTGCCCCTTGCTCCATCCATTCGCTCTTTATGTTGCCTAACATTCCTTCTCTACTAGGGATGAGAGACATACTAAGGTAATATTTATCCCTTCCAGGATTCCAATGCCTATCTTTGTAAAATAAAATCGAACACTCTAGTATTCATATCTATTTGTACTATTCTAGAGCGCACCATCTGGGTGTCTCACAAGGAGATCTATTAGCACATTTTCAATGTCCTTTTGAAATATTAACAAACACAAATAATCCATCCACCATTTTGGGTCACTCTAACCTCAGCCGGATCCTGATAATCGTCATTCTCTTAAATATTTCTGTTAGCCCCCATAGGGCATAACTAAGATGGGTGTGATAATTTATACATACCTATATTACAGTTGTAGGCAACTCAAAATGCTTATATTTCTATGCATGAATTGTAATACTGATAATCTTCATTAACTAGGTACCCCATACCCTTCTTCACCTTGCTTCTTTTTACGTGTTGAAAATTGTATCTACCTTCTAATTCTCTTATTGCCTTTTTTCATAGGGGTGGATAGCTATTATTGCCTTAAGGATCCTTATCAAGAAGCTTATACGCCTTAGTACACACACGATCTGCTGAAGACATTACATTTACTCATCATAAGCATCATGCAAAATCGAGTTCCTCTGACTCAACTCTTCCACATTGCAAACTCTTACCAAATGTCTTTCTGGATGTAGGTATCATTGTATAACAAATAAAATGGAGTTTAAGAGTTTGAATTCTTACAACTGAGCTCTACCTCACGATTTAGAGTAAGAAGAAAGAGTGACAGTCTTAAATGCCCAGTAGCCTCCTACTTATAAGTGTGGTGCACAACACACCCATAAATAAGACTCTACTAGACACATCTTGTAAACACCCTAGGACAGAACTGCTCTGATACCACTTTTATCACGACCCAGACCGATGGGCCGCGGTGGGCACCCGGTACCTTACTCAATCGAGTACAAATGTAAAGTATCTTTCGTATTATGCTATCATAGGTAAATGAGTTGGAAAGGCTATCATGAGAAAACTAGAATAAAATATGAGGTAATACTTGACATAAGATGACCCAACATGATAAATACATAAGACGTACGGGCCTATAAGGTCGGCATGATCCTTTATATACTCAAAACGAACGCCGACAAGGCCATACGAGTATCCGTATACATGACATCTATCTACAAGCCTCTAAGAGTACAAAATATTATAAAGGTCGGGACAGGGTCCCGCCATACTAATCAATACATGTACTAATAATACCGACCAAATAGGCAACTCCGGAGCAAATAGAGCGCACCAACACCTTCCGTTGAGCTGATAACTTGCTTAGAGTACTCTCAACCTATATATCGAGACCTGCGGGCATGAAATGCACCACCCCCAAAAAAAGCGACATCAGTACAAATAATCTACCGAGTATGTAATGAATGAAAATCAGTAAGTAATAGACATGAGAGAAACATGGAGTAAAAGACTCAACATGTAAGTCTGAATAACTCTATGAATCATTAATATATATAATGTCATTCATATGTGTATAAATGTCATACCATGCATAGGTATATATATTCATAACATCATCAAGCCTCTGAGGGCATCCCATCATAACATCTCGGTCACTGTGGGCAAATCATCAATGTATACCAACTGATCAGGTGGTGGTGCGTATATAATCCCGTAACTTTTTTCCAAATCATATACATATATATAAGCATATATAACTCCATCTGGTCATGAGTCAATGTATATCTATAAATGAATGCAATGCATGAGAAGTACGTCAATAAAATCTCTCGTAACGTCGTAAGATCATTATGTCTCTGATTAATATCATAAAATAAGCTTTATCAACTTACATATTTTCTGAGAACCATGAACAAATGATAGAATAATAAGACATATGGGGAATCAAGAACATAGGAACCTTTAGTATTTCTATGAATGGAGTCATTTATGGAAGTTGTGCATTTGCTCGTTTCGTTCGTATCGTATGGATCATGCAAAAAATAAAGAAGGGATAGCCTTCATACCTGAGTCGATTCTTTTGACAATCCCTCTAACACACGCTAATTGTGATAAAACACGTAACGGCAGATAAGAGTAGGGAAAAATTCATTTGATGTTCTTGATAAATATTGTACCGTGCTCTCTTTGAATCGCAAAATCCAATTGCTTTTATGCTAATAAGTCTCATACGAATCTCTTACTAAAGATTTTTACGTTGCTATGAAGATAGATATATCTCTCTTTAGTGAATTTTATCATAATCTCATATGACTTGTGTTGAAATTGAGAAATCTTTCATGGCTTTTGTTGAAGCTGAACGTTGACATTCCTGTCACACCTCCTTTTTTTTCCGAATACTACACCCCGTGAAGAGGTATAATAAAAGGAGTTTTTCCAATTAAAGGACAATCGAAACGGGATTCATTTATTAAGAGATTCAGAGTCGCCACTTGGGAGATTTATGGTGTCCCAAGTCACCGGTTTAAATCCCGAATCGAGGAAAGGGTTTGACTCTGTATTACAGTCGCGAACCAAAAATCTGAGTAAGGAATTCTGTTAATTCGGGAGAAGGTGTTAGGCATTCCCGAATTCCGTGGTTCTAGCACGGTCGCTCAACTGTTGTATTCCTATGTGCCTTTTATTAATAACCCGCTTTTATTTTTTTATAAGAATTGCAACGTCATGAAAATATATCTCTAACCATGTCGCACCAGTGCACCCGTGATTATCAACATATTTCGACTTCATTGAGATTTGGATTTGGGTCACATAAATGTGCACCCGTATTTAGGAAGGTAATTTTATTAAAATACGCGCCTAAAGCAACTACGCGTTATCAACTTTGCGGGAGGCCATGAAAATTAGCTAAATGGCACGTCCCGAATTCTAAATATTTTAATAAAGCATCTATAGAGGGCCCCGCAATTTGTATTTTATTCGGCGAAGCTCGTCTCATTTTATTTTAAGACCAAACAAAAAGCAACTACCATTATCTATTTAATTTAGTCTCTAAAAATGAAGGGGAAAATCCTAACTAGTTAAGGCTATGAATTTCAAACCCGAGTTCAAACAACCAGAAATTGGTAAAGAGAAAATTGGCCTTGGGCCCAGATTACAAAACAGGCACGTTGTGAACTAAAGTTTTCACGGCCACAGTCATCGGGCCTAAGATTGACCCAAATTATTTGAAATACATGAGCTGCACTTTTATAGATCTAGGGATCGAACCCCATGGCCATCAGTTTATTGAATTCAATTGACTAAGTTATTTTCGAGCAAATGCACCCCAGTGGGGTATTCCAAACCTGTGACCCAATTTAGGTCATCATTGTGTCAAAACAGACCTGGGCTCTATTAATACACCCAGGCCCAAATGAAAACAGGCGGCCTAGTGGAAGTAGATGGCAATTCAGGTGGCTGTGATGCCAAAGTCTGGGATCGAATCCCAGGAGGAACAACTACAATTTAATTGGCTATGAAGCCAACGTCGAGCCCAAACCACATCCATGATACAGCATAATGAGAAAGATGTTATTCAAACTGGAAGATTAATTAACTGTCATGAACTACTAGTCCAGATGAATCAATTCAATTCAGGTGAAATTTAACACTAATTTGCCTATACCAATTCAAATACACATATCAGTGATATCTAAGACTTCTATTCAAATGCAGACAACCAATTATACCCTAGCAGGATCAAAAATTGCTACCAGTAATATGAATACTACCAAACCAGTTCACAGGTTGAACTTTTGACTAACATCTCAACCAAATAAAATAATGAGTTCATATGTTGTAATAAAAACTTCACTCCGATTTAACAGTCACATAAACTACTCAAATTAAACAAGTCTACTGAATTATACATAGCTACCAGACATATAATAGAACACTATCAACAAAACACAAGTGGCCTTCAATCAAACAAATAGATCCTTGAACACTCCATTCCAACTTCAATGTATACATCAGTGTAGTTCAAAGTAGTGTACCTAAATATTTGACAAAAATGAGAATAGAAATGGTCAGTTACAGCAACAGTCGAGCAGCAACAATAATAATCGATTCCCAGCAGTAGAACAATGAATCAGTCCAAATAATAGCCCAGATGAATTGTAAAACTCAAACACAACAGCAAATACCCCCAAGCAGGCTCAATTGAACTCGAATAGACCCAACAACAGAACCAACACACTTAAGAACAAATTCGGTAACTAAAAGAGGTAAAAATCAATCCTAGAACTCAAATTTCAGCTAAACAAGGCAATGGAACAGTACATTTTTGGTTTTTGTTGTATTTTGTATTGTTTTGGGATTTTTGAAGGTTTTGAATCTCAAAATCAAATCTGAAATTGAAGGAGCAGTTTTAGGGGGGGATTTTTTGAGCTCTAAAACTTGTCAATCAAGGCAAGGGCATGCCCTTTTATAGGTAAAATGAGGGCAGCCCTCAGATTTTGTGTTTTCCCTTTAGTCCCTATTTTATTTACTTATTCAGTTCTTTGTTTTCTGACTTGTGGCCCAAGAAAACACCCTAAGTTTCCTGAAATGTACACTAGAGTCCTATTCTAGAATAGTCTAAGATGTTCTAGTGAATTCCCATTCATTCTAAAAGATTCTTTACTTATGAATTGCCCCAACTACCTTTATTATGTTGAAATTTACTTATCCTAACAAATTACCCATTTTCAAATGCCCCAAAATGCCCTTGAATGTCCCTAAAACTACTAGCTTACCCAAACCTCTTCTAAATATAGCTAATCCTAGGCTAAGAATTATTTAGAAATCGATATTGTACAATTACTAATTAAAATCACACTAGATTTACTAAACAGGATTACTATTAACTAAGACTCAGAACACATTAAAAAGGTGACATATAAACATGATTAACCCTAAACCAGTATTCCGATGCACTAATCGTTATCAAAACTCAAAGTAGATCTAATAGCGGATTCAAACAACTGATAACTAAATGCCTAGACTAATCAACAGTTAAACTGATACATGAAAATCAAATCAGTATTAAACAAAAAAAAAAAGAAAAACAAGCCATGCGAGTACCAACAGGAAAATTTAAACTAACATAGAACCAAAAACACTGAAAACATACCAAAATCTCAGAGAATAGAAGCAAATAAATAATTCGAGAAAAATAGAAGAAGAAAGAAAATTCTCAGGGAAGACAAAATAAAGAAAAGACAATACCAGGAACCAACATGGACTTCTGATTTTAATAAGTTCTGATTCAATTGGAGGCGATCCAAGAACCCAGCATCTCAGCTAACCATTCTCAATTGGCGATTTCGAATTTCTAGGGTTTTGCCAGAAAGCATTCAATTTGAAATTCGAACAGTTCCAGGCAGATTCGAGAAAAACTAGCCGGTGATTTGGATGGGAGAAGGGAAAAGGGACCCAGGGTGTTAATTTTGACCGATTTGGGCAAGGTAGAGTTTTGGCCGGAAAAACTTTGAAAGAACGTTCGAGGTCTTAGGACAAGATTCTAGGGAAACCATTAGTGGATTTGGAAGGAGGGGAAGGAAAGGAGCATGTGGTGTTATTTTGGACTGATTTGGAAGAGGTTGCGTTATGGCCAGAAAAAATTTCGATCCAATATTTGAGTTTTTTCCCATGATTTGAGAAGAACAGATTCCAGATATGGAAAGAGGAGGATGAGGGGAGATAGGGGTGTAATTTTGGGCGGAAAAAGTCACCGACCGCTGCCATGAGGCGATTCCCAGCGGCGGAGCACGGCGGGGATGCGGCGAAGTAACGGCGGTGTTACAATGGCGGGTGGAGGCGGGGCAGGGGTACGAGGAGGGTAAAGCTGTCTAGGGTTTGTGTTCTTTTCCCGACCATTTTATTAATAACCCAATGATGGAGTCTGGCCGTTGGATGAAGGAGATGAATGGCCAAGATCACTTCGTTACTTAGCTCAAAACGACGTCGTACTGACTCAATATTACATCGTTTAGCTTGTTTTGAAGACTGAAATGCTTGGACCGGACATGGCTAAATTGGGCCTGGAATGGGTGTAGGTAAATTTGGGCTAAGGATTTGTTTGGATTTGGCCCAAATATGACTTAACACTCTTTTGTTTTGTTTTACATTTTGCTTTCTTTTTTCTTATTTTGTATTGTATTTTTTATTTTTGATTTTAAAAAAATGCAAAATTAAAATAAAGACCTAGTTTATTTCCAACAGTAATTAATTCTTGCAAATCGATTAAGTCCTGTTTAAAGTAAACTCAAATTCAACAATTAACAATAAAAAATGCAAAAATAGACTATTTTGTTATTTTCATTATATTTCGTTCTAAAAACAACTTAACCCCTAATTAATACTAAAATGTGAAGTTAAATTATAAGTGCAAATGCCAAATGTATATTTTTTCATATTTTCCATATGAATTAAAATGCACAAATAAATGCAAACAATTAACACAAAATAACACAAAAATTTACAAGATTGCAAAAATAATGAAAGAACTTATTTTGTTTGAATTTTTGGGAATAATTCACTCAGGGCAAAAATCACGTGCTCACAGCTGCCCCTCTTTGCCCGAAAACATGAAGAGTTTTCGTGTAAAGATAAGTGAGTGGAAACGAGCGATTTTTTCTCGTTTGAATATTCCATGTGAAGCATTTTTGAAAAGCTTGACCGCACCCTGCTTCAGAGGTTGCCTACATATCCCGGGCTAAACAGGAATCAGGTCTGTGTAGTTCAGGAGTGTCTGGTAGCTGGGACTACCAGGAGCTGTGATTTTACTGCTGTTGCTGCTGTTACTGCTTGCTGACCTCCTTATTACACCATGTCAAGATAAAAAGAAACTATCCTAAGTTATGAATTACAAAAAGTCCTATCTATGTCTTCAAGCTTGTTCTTGTGTTGCCTTGAACTTGTATCTTGTATTCTTCCAATGGAACTCTTGTTGTTGCCTTGATGATGTTCTGCCATTTCTCTTGATGTTGCTTGGTTAGTATAATCTGAAATATGTGTCCATTCTTCAGGTGGGCTCCTGACTGCGATGCTTGAAAATGTATTCCCTTGTTCTTGAGGTGGGCTCCTACTTGTGATGCTTGAAAAAGTATTCCCTTATTATTCAGGTGGGCTCCTGCTTGCGATGCTTGAAAAAGTATTCCCTTGTTCTCCAGGTGGGTGCCTGATTGCAACAAAATAGACAAACAAAGAAAATTTTCTGCCCCAGTCTATTGACTGGGCGTATCATGTTATCAGATATTAAAATTTAAAGGCTAAAATTTGGATTGTACTTCCCTTGTTTTCCAGGTGGGTGCCTGACTGCTGAAACTTGAAATGTATTATCTTGTTCTCCAGGTGGGCTCCTGATTGCTGACTTTTTAAAGATATTCTCTTATTCTTCAGGTGGGCTCCTGCTTGCTGATTTTGAAAAGATATTCCCTTATTCTTCAGGTGGGCTCCTGCTTGCTGAATTTGAAAGGTATTCCCTTATTCTTCAGGTGGGCTCCTGCTTGCAACAGTCATACTAAACAAAGAAAATTTTCTGCCCCAGGTTGATAATTGGGCGCGTTGTGTTACCGAATATTAAACTTGAAATATAAGACTTTCATTATACTTCCCTTGTTCTTCAGGTGGGCTCCTGCTTGCTAACTTTGGAAAGTATTCCCTTGCTATCCAGGTAGGCTCCTGCTTACAAAGAAAATTTTCTGCCCATGTTTTAATCAAATAAAGATTTGTTAATATAAAATGGTGTTTAGCTGCTGACATTCTTGTTGGCCATGCTCCTGTTTCCAACTCTGCTCTGGCTTGTTTCTTTGGACTTGTTTTGACATGCCACAACTTCCCGGCTGACCTTCAACCATCTGATCGTGATGACCCAAATATTTTACCCCGTATTGCTATTTTGTGTTTCTGTCTCCTTCTTGTGAAACTTCACTTTTCCCTCACAATTATTTGATTACCCCACTGATGGGATTTCCCTTGGTCCTTCATACTTTACTTTCTTTGATATGTCCCAACCTCGTTGTGCCATACAACTGGGAAGCTGGTAGCTAGCTTTGACATCCTTCTTTTGTTTTTGAATAAAACTGACACTGAAACGCCTTATAGACAGACTTCAAGAGAATGAAATGCAATGATCTTGAAGGTTTTGAGGATAGAAAACTCTGAAAATGAATGAGTTGTAATGAAGAGAAAAAGGATAGGACTTATCTGGGTGGAAAGGCTGATTCCATTGATTGTGCCATGCATTTTGGATTAACCAGCCTAGTCTATCCCACCAATCAACTGTCAATTGCCACATTTGCTGTTTCATACTTTCACAAACCGACTTTCACCAAAACCCAAACCTTGCTTGTTTTTCCATGTTTCAAAAACACCTTTCAACCACAGATTTCCTTTATTTGCTCATCTGAAAAACTCACTTTCGCCTTACGGTGCCCGTGAGGGTTTTCACCAATAAGAATCTCTCATTTTTTATGTCTCTCAAACTCACTTCGCCTTACGGTGCCCGTGAAGGTTTTCACCAATAAGACTCTCATTTTTATTTCTCTCAACTCACATTGCCTTATGGTACCCGTGAAGGTTTTCACCAATAAGACTCTCTCATTTCATCATTTTCCTTTTGGCCTCAGAGTGTTGTCCCTTGGTATGAATCACTTTACCTGCTTGTATTGACATTTCTTAAAGTTGATCAGAAGGTCTTTCTTTGGAACGTAATGCGGATTTTGGATGGGTTTAGAAATAAAGATATAAAGGCTCAAAATAATTCAACGTGGGTTCAAGATTACAACTTTCGGAGTCATATCTTTCACAACAAACATAACTTCTGCCCCAGTTTCCTTCTTGGGGATTTTTGGCTTTTTCTTTTGTTGTGACTGAACCTCAGTGAGGCTGCCTACATACCCTTTCGGGATCAAGTCAAACATAGTTCAGGCGACTACTTTTGTTGTTGCGATCTTTCTTCCACTTTTTTCCTTCCTTTCTCTTCTTTCTTTTCTTTTCCTTCTTTTTTTTCTTTTCTTTCTTTTCTTCTTCTTTTGTTTTCTCTTCTTTTCTTTTTCTTTCTTTTTCTTTTCTCTTTTCTTTTCCTTTCTTTTCTTCTTCTTTTCTTTTCTTTCTTTTTCTTTCCTTTTCTTTTCTCTTTTCTTTTCCTATTTTTCTCTTGTTTCTCCACTCACTTCCCCATTTGAGCTTGCGAGTCTTATTATTGATTCCTAAAGAGGGGTATACAAGAAAATAACCGAGGCTCAAAGGGGTGAAAAAGGATAAAGTGTTTGGATAGTAGAATAAAATGCCTTCGTCATTCCAATCTCAAAATATGCCAAATACAATCAGGTACATAAAGATAAAGAAATCATACATAATATTTCTTGATTGCATCAGAATTGATAGCCATTTCTACACATTTCCCTTCCATATCTGTTAGATACAATGCACCATTGGACAACAC
>MU714662.1:0-68907 GCA_026770625.1 Nicotiana glauca
TATGAATGGCTATTTCACTTGGTTATTAAGTAATGAAAATGTGGGGGTAACACGTGGGATAGGAAAGGCACCCAGAGGAAGCCTGATTCTGACTTCCTGTCTGAATTATGAGATAGACCAACTCAAAGACCACTGATCCAAAGGTCTACTTGACTGGGGATATCCGGTCGAGCGCCGGTCATGTCCCTCGAATTTGGGATGTGACAAGAATGAATAAAATTACATTAAAAAAAGAGTACAACCAGATGAAGCCTGATTCTGACTTCCTGTCTGAATTATGAGATAGACCAACTCAAAGACCACTGATCCAAAGCCTTTTTCCAATTTGAGTTTGTCAGAGTTCCCTAAGAGCCTCAATGGGACTCCGGGCAGTGCTCACACCCAAATTGTATCACCATAATAGGGACAAGTGCAGTGTGGAAGGGTCAGCCCTTAAGTGTCCAAGTTCAGAAGGAGCTCGATGGGTCCCAAGGCAAGGCTCACAAGTGGGGGCAGAACTTAAAGTCTAAGAGAGAATGCAAGTGAACAAAAAGGGTTTTAAAGAACTAATAAAGTAAAGAAGTGGGGAAGAGGTGCTGGAAAATAGTTACAGGATTGAGGATTTCACATAAATGGGTTCAGGGATTGGGGATTGCAAAGAGCCTATGTACTTAGGCATTAGCTAATTCTGGGCATGCACAACAATAAAGAGTGCTGTTATGCTTACAAAATCAACAAGAATACACAACATATGATGGTGACATTGAGGTTATGATTCCAGGGGAATCAAGTTTGAGTCATAGACAGTAATACTTAACATTGTCATGCCTCAAACAAACCATTAGCATCAAACATATTTAGGATGCATAGTAGATACAGAACAGGCAGAAGGAAATTACAACATGCTAAAATAATTGCTGAACTAAACACAAGTAGTAGGCAAACATGAGGGTAAAAGTATTAAGTAAACACATTATTGTGATTGCTGAAAATCTTAATCAGAACATAGCAGTTTCAAAGAGCAAGATACAGTAAAAGCAAGTAGCAGGACTTGAAGGCAGGCCACAGTACAAGTAACAAAAGAGAATAGTTTTTGAGTGTGAGTGAGAGTTCAAAAACTAAGAGTGTTCATGTGTGTTTGTGTTAATGAAAGAGAAGGGTATTTATAGTTTGAAAAAAGGTGCAAAAATAAAGCAAGAATCATAGTTTACTAGTAATTATGGACCTATGTACCAATTAAAATCAATCAGTATATGGACTTCCTTTAATTAAGGAGTTCAAACTTAATGATAATGGACAAAAATTATTTAAGGAAATAGATCAAGTAAATATCTTGTGCAAAGTAGACGATTAGGGGTAAATACATAGGAGTTTCATTAAGGGAAGAATCTTTGAAATACTCGGCTAACCAAATAAGGTAAGTAAATAAAGTAAAGTTGTAGATATGCTGAATTTAGGAGAAAGAGAAGCGTCATACAGTAGCAAACACAAAGTCAGTAGCTAATGAGCATGGTAGTCACATAGGTTGATTTCAGTTACTCAGTAACAGAGAAGAGAAAGTATCAAATAGCATGCCAACGGATCAAGTAAAAGACCTTAGAGAGTTTAGCAGAAAATCAAAATCATATAAAGAAACAAAAGATCTAGAAATTCAATCGAGCAACAGATGAACCAACTTTAGAAACTCGAATAAGTTCAAAGCAAATTATGGTTCTGAAACCAATCAAATTCAGAGCACGACGAACAAGTAAAACATATAGCAAATAATCTCAGAATTAATGAACCCCCAAATTTAGGGTTTTCACCATCAATCGAGTGTAGAGATGAAAACAAGTAAATCAGGCAACTAACAAATAAATTCAGAAGTATCAAAGAGGACTAAAACTTCTAACATGCATACTCTAGTATAAGAACAACATGAAAAACACAGTAGAACATGTTAAAAATCAGAAAAGCTTTGAAATAACTTTACAGAATCCTAAATCGGAAAAGGTAAAAAGGGTTTTGAAGGTAAAGTTTTCAAGGAAACTTTGAGAAAACATTTAAAAGCTTAGAGAAAACACAAATCTACAACGAATCTGAAAGAATCAAAAGAACCTCGAAGGGTAGGGTTTCAGAAGAACCCAGGTGGTGAGAAAGACTTGGAAGGTCATTGATTTGAGCAGGAGAAGCCAAGAGTCGGGCTTGAATAGCCATGGTTGGCTGGAGCAAGGTTGAAGATAACCGGAGACAGCATATCACTAAAATAGACCAAGGTCTGGACCAAACTTCTTCAAGTTCTTGTCTTGAAACTATGATAATCGAGCATGTATAGGTACAGGCCTTTAATGGCTTTAGAAGCCATGGATTCACGCGATGTTGGGGCGGTGATTAAAGACGGCGGCTAGGGTTGGAGAGTAGTTTGAGAGAATGGGAATTCAAAGGCGGTTACTGGTGGGAAATGATTAGGTTTAGGGGGTCATGGGAAATTAAAAAGGAAAGATTAAAGGGTGATCGTTGATCATTTTGATCAACGACCTGGATTGAATGTGGGATACTGGCGGGTTATTTAAAAGGGTCATGGGTTGGGTAGATTAGGGTTTGGGTCAGGGTAATTGGGCCTCAGGCTAGGTTTAATTGGGGGTTGACTTAGGGGTATAATTGGAATAAACGGGGCTAGTATTTAAATAGTCACTTTTCCATTGTTTATTTTATAAAAATAGTAAAATAATTTTTGGAAATAAATTAAAGTTACTAAAATGATTAATTATACATAAATATTAAATTAAAAATATTGGAGTCAATTTTATTATTATAAACACAATTAAACCTTAAAAGAGGCTAATATTGTAATTATATGCAATTTAGCTTTTGAAATACTAAATAAATTTGTAAAAAATGTGTAAAAATTATGTTAGCTATATTTTAGTATAAGTGTGAGAATCCAATAAATAAATAACCAAAATAATAATTTTGGAAGTAATTATTGGGTTTTTCCTGATAAAATAGGGCAATAAATTGATTTAAATTTTTAAAAAAAAAATAAGAAAAATAGTAAAATATTGAGACATACTTATATATGCATATACATGCTATTTTGAATATATTTTTCGTATTAAAATATACATAAAAAATTGGGTATCAACTAGAACTATTAGGTGCTTGATTTCCATCCCGATTTGAGGTATAACCCCGAGTTATGGGCATGTGAAGAATCTTTTCATGTTTCCTAGTTGGGAGTGAAGTAAATTTCATATTGCGGTATGAGTTTATACTCAGGAAGATTAAGTGACTGCGTAATGTTTATGACAGTGTTAGGTATATAGAAATGTTAGTTTGAGGCAAGGCAAGTGGGTTATCTCCTGCGGAGTGTTCTGAAGTTGTGTGATCCTTATGTTGTCTGTTAAAATATCTCATATATATGTATTGAAATTTAAATTTGGGTCGCTTAAGAGAGTGGGTTTAACTGTTACGGGAACGAATGCGAGATTTGCAGAAGATTTAAAGTACCAGATAGTTTGCGTTTCACGAGCTTATGAAGGATTGTGTTTAATCTCTCACTATGGTATTATGGAAGTAATAGAGTATATGTATGAAGATTTATTGTGTGTGTTTTGATCTATGGCTTCAAGCCAAGTGGGGAAGTCTGCTATTGATTAGATTGACTGCACGGTTATGTACTATATTGGTTCCAGTTGAAACGCACGGGAGAATCAGCTATGGCCTACGGAGATTGAGACCAAGGATGGCTCGAGTAAAGGAAATTTTTGGACAAAGGTTATAGTATGCTTCATAGGTGTGTGAGAATCATGAAATGTCTTGAGTTGTTGTTGGTAAATGATGCTCGTCCATACAATAGGAAGTTGCTTGGTTGCATTAAGTAAGGCTACACTCTGCGGTGTTAGAGTGCTAATAAGGCACATGTTGTCCGGTTCGTTGATCATGCTAATTGTAGTACGAGTAGAGTGAGTGACTCTCGAGAATGGTTCTAATGTGTTCAAGATTATACATGTAATAATTAGAAAATTTTCAAGTGTATGATTTGGCTAGGAACTGAGGTTTGCGCTAGAGGGTGTCAAGACTTGTGTCATTTCTATATCAATTATGGGATTCTATATATCAGTAGGAAGGTAATGGCTTCAGATTCGCCGGAAGTCTTTTCAGGGTAGATATTTTGAATGTGGTGCTTTTGAGAACATTTAAAAGAGTATTCAGTGGGTTGTGAGCCTTAGACTTTGTGGTATTATGCTTGGGTCTCGTGTGGTGAGTCTGGGTTGAGGAATAGTAATGCTATAGCAAGAAAGAGTATCAAGTTGAAGGTGAAATCAGAGGAACTCGGATAGATGGGATCGAATATGGCAATTCATGTGCTATATGGAGTTGGAGACTGGGAATTCTCATAAATAGATTAGGTCGTGGTTGTGGACCGCGTATATCGGTCTTGTGTCGTAACTATTGGAGTTTGGAGATTCGAGTGGATTCTTGTTGCTTGGTGTGTTAGATTTTTGGATGTGATATTGGGTATAGACTGGTTGTCTCAGTGTCGTGTTATTCTGGACTGTTGCGCTAAGACGGAGGCGTTGGCTATGCCGGAAATGCCACATCTTGAGTGGCGAGATTTGACAGATTATGTTCCAAATAAAGTGGTTTCATTTTTGAAGACCCAGCAGATAGCTGGGGAGGGTTGTCTTTCTTACTTGGCCTTCGTGATGGATGGCAATGCAGAGACGCCTACCATGATTCATTTCCGGTGGTGAGGGATTTTTCGGATGTGTTTCCTGCTGCCGGGCATGTCGCCGAACAGGGTTATTGATTTTGGTATGGATTTGGTGCCGGGCACCGTATCGTATAGCACCGACGGAGTTAAAGAAGTTGAATGAACAGCTTTAGGAACTCCTTGATAATGAGTTCATTGGTAGGCCAATGTGGATGTGTGTTCTAACTTGAATCGGCTTGGTTGGCTCCGAGTTGAAATGTTGAGGGATGTGTTGATTCGATTGTGATCGAGCTTATCAGTAATCTGGGGAGATCTATGAGTTACCTTTCTGTGTTGCGAGGAGTTACGATTTGTTGGTTATAGGCACATATGGTACGGGTTGGGTTTCATAGTGGAAGTCGAGCGGGAAGAGTAAATGGTTGTTGCTCGGTGAATGGCATATAGGTTACGTCCTTTCAGGTTTGTGTGGTGTTTGTTATTTGCTTCACCGTGGGTATGATGATTTGCTTTGGTTCCAGATATCAAATTGTGTGTGGTTTTCGATTTCGAGCATAATGACTCGAGGTGTTTCATGTGGATTTGTGTTTGGATAGAGTCGCGCATTGCAGAGAAGTTACGTGGAGGTATGACCTTTCGGGTTATATTCGCGTATTCTGTTTCTATGACGTGTGATGGGTTCTCAACATTTTGTTGTGTTGGTACTGGTGAGTTGGTGGTACAACCCTTTCGTTCGAGTCGTCTTCATGATTAGAGTATATTCAAATTGTTGTTTATTGGTGCACAGATTGGACGAGTTGTGGCTTTAGATTGTATTGATGTGTCATGTCACTAGAGTAGTGGTGTTGGATTAGATAAGATCGTCGGGATCTGAAATGAGTACAAATTGATTCGATTTCAGCACGTTGGAAGGATAATATCGAGGTTTGGCTCATAAATTTGCTATGGTCTTTGCTAAAAGAGAAGTGGCTTCATGAATGGTTGATCTGAGAAATGGTTATGGTTTACTATGTGTTTCATTTATCATTGGCAGTACATGGAAGTGTTGGAATGAGATTTTAGTTGATAAGAGGTTTCCTATCGATATTCAGTTGTTATGTGCAGCTGCTATGATTAGAAGTTATCGCTACCAGTGTCTGAGTTATGTGGTATATCATGTAATTGCACCTGAGGTTGCAGGTATGAGTTATTACAGTTGGTTCGGGCTTATTCAGAGTATGGATGTGAGATTTTGATCTTGTGGATGATTTCAGGAGTGAAAATGCGGTTCTAAGGTTTATGGGCTATGTTGGATTGTGAAATTTTAGTTACATTGTGTTATCAGACTTATATGAGATAGGGTGACGTGGGATCACCCCCGAGTATGTGAATGGTAAGATTATTCAGCGAGTGGTTGGCTTTTGGAAACACTCTGGGCATGTTAGAGGACACATGTATGTTTAAATGGGGGAGGATGTAACGACCCGACCAGTCATTTTGAGCTTTGCACTTTGCTCGCTTGTTCTTGGGCATGACTAGCCCCATATTATGCATTGTGACTTATGTAAGTCGTCGGTTTTGGTTTTCAGGTTAATTGGAATATACATGGAAGGATGATTATCAGCCAGAAACTTTAAATCT
This sequence comes from Nicotiana glauca, assembly GCA_026770625.1. Taxonomy (NCBI): domain Eukaryota; kingdom Viridiplantae; phylum Streptophyta; class Magnoliopsida; order Solanales; family Solanaceae; genus Nicotiana; species Nicotiana glauca. Next base: position 6,293 of record MU714662.1, read on the forward strand.
GAAAGGTTTGACTCAATCTTGACTTTTTAGTATTTGATCACAAATTTAGGTTTTTATGATTTGGTTAGCTCCGTTAGGTAATTTGGGACCTAGGAGCGTGATCGAAATGTAATTCTGAGGTCCGTAGTAGATTTAGGCTTGAATTGGCGGAATTGGATTTTTTGGCATTCTCTGGTTGATAGGTGAGATTTTGACATAGAGGTCGGAATGGGATTCTGAAAAATGCAGTAATTTCGTTGTGTCATTTGGGATGTGTGTGCAAAATTTCCGGTCATTCGGACGTGTTTTGGTTGGTTTTTTATCAAAAGCGTAAGTTAGAAGATTTTGGAATTCTTAGGCTTGAATCAGATGCAAATTTGGTATTTTGATGTTGTTTTGAGTGTTCCGAAGGTTGGAACAAGTTTGAATGATGTTATGAGATATGTTGGCATGTTTGGTTGAGGTCCCGAGGGCCTCGGGTGAGTTTCTGACTGGTTTGGATTGTGTTGCGCTCGTTTTTCTTATGTTTCGACGTTGTTTCTTTAAGTATAAATGATATTATATTGAACAAATGAGCTGTGATTTCTTTTTTCGTTGAAGCATTAGATCCGTATCATAATTGCGGATACGTAGCAAAAAGAATCGTCAAATTTGGACATCGTATGAGGATTTTATGGTCATTTTATTAAGAATTAGGTTGCTAGATTTTTTTCAGTTTAATTACGAAATTGCCACTGACGGCGTATTTAAAAATCTGTATTATTTGCAAATATTAAAACTACATATCTCATTCATTATAAGGTCAAATTGAGTGATTCAAAAACCTAAATTGACTAGAATTTCACAAGAAATCCATTGGAGGAATAAAATACGAGTTTCGGAATTGATTGGCATGAGAAACGAGGCAGAATAGCTGACAAAAAAAACTGGGGTTTGTTCATTCAGTTATATTTTGAGTTGGGAAGCTCGGATTTGGGTGATTTTGGAGGCGATTTTCACCATATGGATTGGGATAAGTATTCTCTACTCGATTTTGGTTATATTTCGTGAATCTATCTTCGTTTTGTGATTTGATTGATGATTTCAAAGTGAAAAAGGGTGGAGTTAGGGCTTGAGATTATGAGACATTCTAGGAATGATTTGAGGGGCCAAATGAACTCTGATTTTCGAGTTCTTTATATGTATGGACTCGTGAGATGATGAAGAACATTTTGGCATAAAGTTTATCCAGTTTCAGGATACGGGCCCGGGGGTTGGGTTTTGACTGATTTCGGGTTTTGTACTTAAAATTGATATTTTCAATTGGAATTCATTCGTTTAGCATAATTTGATGATAAAAATCTGAACTTGGTAGATTTGGAGCACTCGGAAGTTGGGTCGAGAGAAAAGCGTGTTGCAGAGTAGCTTTTCGGGCTAGTTCGAGGTGAGTAATAATTTTAAATGTTGTCCTGAGGGTATGAAACCCCAAAAATTCACAGTGTTCAGCTATGTTGCGGTGAGACACACGCTAGATGACGAGCGTGAGATCGTGCACCGCTGGGTATTGTGACTTAGTCCATCCCGAATAACTATTTTTCTGTATAAAGGGCAACTAATTGTTTGATATTATTATACTTTGGGCTAAATGCCATATTTGGGCTTCATGCCAACTATTTGAACCCTTAGGAGATTGTTAATGATATTTTCCTCACTGTTTGATTTCATACTTGTGCTCAGTCATGCTATATTTTCACTATTTAAAAAACTCAGCTATGTTATTCTGTTGTAAACACATTAATTGATATTTTCAAAGATATTTGAGTTGAGTTTCATATTTTACTAATGCCCGAGGGGCTTATGAGATTCTGACTGAGTAAGGCCGAAGGCCTGTATTGTGAGGATACTTTTGGGTCGGGCTGCACACCACATCAGTGATATACTGATTATGATAATAAAGCCGAGGGCCTGAGATTGTACGCCACGAGGTGGGTTGATACTGATATGAGGTCGAGAGCCTGTTTATGATGCCACGAGATGGCTTGATATTGTGCTTAGGCCGTAAAGGGCCCCTCCAGGAGTCTGCACACCCCCAGTGAGCGCGGATACCCATTGTGATATGAGACATAGCCCGATGGGCTAGTATTGTTTTGTGATATCGCCCGAGAGGCTGATTTTGTTGTTACTGTACCCGAGGGGCAGTTACTATGTGTTTACTTTTTAGTTGTTTTTCCTGTATATTGTTTAACTGTTTAAAGGATGTTTATGAGATCTCACTTCTTAATTATATTTACTGATTTTGTTAAACCTCTTTTAGCTTAATGTTTTGTCTTACGTGATTTTATATCGCTCAATCTTCATTTATTTTTATTACTCACTGAGTTGGAGTACTCACTTTACTCCCTGGACCTCTTTGTGCAGATTTGGGCGCTACCGGTCCTGCTCCCGAGGGTTGCTAGTTCCAGCAGGTTTTCAGAGATTTACTAGGTAGCTGCTTGGCGATTCACAGCCTATTGCATTCTCCCTCTATCTTAGATATTTTTGATTTAGTTATTTAGTAGTGGATTAGACTTCAGACTTCTAGTATTGTTTTAGATGCTCATGACTGGTGACACCCCGATGTCGGGCTGTGTTGGTTTAATCTCCGCAACTTATACTGTTATTTTTGGCTTTTATTCCTATTAAAGACTTGAGTTTTATTATTTTAACTGCTTAAATTGAATTGGAAGTGTGTCGGCTCGCCTTGTCTTCACGAGAGGCGCCATCACGACCGGGTTTGGATTTAGGGTCGTGACAGAAATGATCTCTTTGGAAGGCCGCATGCTATCCTCTTTTTAGGACCACCGACAACGTCCAACCATATCCTCTGCATTCTTCATCTGAAAGGGGTAGTCGCTCGCCTTGCTCATTCGGTGGCAAGTTCTGACTGTACTCCTCCACATTAATCTTGTAGCGACCCTTTATTTAGAAGATAAAAAATTATTAATTATAAAATATTATAAATATTTATAATAGTTATGAAACTTACATGTGCAGTCTCCGCCCGGTCCTCGACCCATCTAGTTGGATCTGTCGGTGCCTTCTTCTTTCAGATGTGAGTTTTCATGAAGAACTCATCACGAGTCATCTTCCCCCAATATCTTTTTTTGCACCTATGGTCATGGGCCGCACGTCCGCTCTCGCATATGTGGACAAATGGTCCGCTTTTACGAAATTCACTGGGCTAGCTGGGGCCATTTCTGCTGAAGGCCCACCACTTCTGCGGTTTTGCTTCTGCGGAGGAGCGGCCGCATCTACGGTTCTAGGTTTCCCACCCTTGGCCGCATCTGCGATTCAAGGCCCGCACCTGCGAGCTCGCACTTGCGGCTGACCAACCGCAGGTGCGGTTATGACATAAGATGGGGCTTCAGCTCTTGCTCAAATTTTTTGATTTAGTTCGAGCCTTGTTCGATTGACGCTAGGGGTCCCGGGGCCCCGCTCGAACATATTCACAAGTTTGGAATGATAAAACGGACTCGCTCGAACCCTCGGAACTCCCGAAACAATATTAAAACTAAGAATCACACCCTAAAATCAATTGAATCAAACATAAGAACTTCATGTTCTTCAATTTACTTTCAATGTGCTGAAACATAATTATACTAATCGGATTGACACCAAATTTTCTGTGCAAGTCTTGAATGACATTACAGAACTATTCCCAGTCTTGGAATTCCGTTCGGACCTCGCTATCATAAAAAAAACTCTAAACCAAATTTAAAGAACTTCTAAAAACCTTCAAGAACCAACTTTCACTATCATGTACCAAAACGCGGGTCATCCAAAACCCATCCAAACATACACCAAAGTCGAAAATCATCATATGAGCCTATTGGAACCGTCAAATCCCGATTCCGAGGTCATTTACTCAAAATATTGACCGAAGTCAAATTTAGCTTTTCAGGCCAACCTTAAGGAACCAAGTATTCTGTTTCAACCCAAACTCTTTCAAATCCCGAACCAACCATCCCCGCAAGTCATAAATCAGTAAAAGCAAGTATGGAAAGTCTTATTCAGGGGAATGCAATTCTAGAAAGAAAAACGGCCGATCGGGTCGTTACATATACATACATAGATAGGATACAGTATTCATATAAAAGTAATTTTAAAAAATACATACACACACACAAATATATATATATATATATATATATGTCAATTAAGCATTAAATATTATTTATTTAAAAGCTATTTATATAAAGGTTGACAAAAAATTAAATATATATAATTTTTCTTATATTAAAAACCAATCGCCTTGGGCGGAAAATCATAATTTCAAATATTCCAACCGAAATCAGTCGGAAATTTTGAAAATTTTTAATACAAAAATATTTTTGTAGATTATATACAAGTACGACTAGGTCTTGGTCAAATATTGATCATTTTACGATCGAAATCTGTCGGAATTTTTATTTTTTGCTGTGGGACTATTATTTCCATTGTCAGAAATAATTTCTTTGACTCTTGCGACCAATTTACTTAATTTCCGATCGATTTCGGTCAATTTTTTCCGACCGACTTCGATTGGTATGCTTTGGACGAAATAAGTCAGTTTTCTGGTACTGTAATATTAATAAAGTTTTTCATTTATCCAGATATAAGAAACAAATGCATGAGCTCATAGGTAAACTTATACGAGTTGGGATTGGGAAAAAGGAAGAAAAAAAAACTTATACTACTTGCGGATGTTCGGAATGGACCCGAGCTGTTAAGAGAAAAAGTTCGAACTAGTTGCGCACTTGCATCCTCGTCTCACTTGAACAAGACAAATTTCAGATTATATGTTCCAAGCGTAATAACACTGGTGTGCTTGTTCCAAATTAATCATCTCTGACGATCCTCTTGGACCCTAATTAGACAGTGATATCTAATAGGGAATTAATGGGCTTGCAAGAATCACACGATAGTGGTGCTTGACCCTCTGCCAAGTAGTAAGCATGTAACATAATTATACAGCTTGTTGGCCCGAGTAAGTTTTGTCTTGATGATTGACAACAGAACACATGTTTTGGGTCATCACTTGTTTTAGAAATAAATTCTGTGTTCCGAGGTCTTAAAAACCTCTTTCTGTATCATCTCGATTTGCGTGCAATCCGGACGCGTAGCCGGAAAACATTAAGTGAAAACCTGTGAAAAATAATAAAATTTGCCTTTTAAATGAAGTTAAGTTGACTTTGGTCAATATTTTGGGTAAACGGACCCGGGCCCGTAATTTGACGGTCCCAGAAAGTCCGTAGGAATATGTGGGACTTGGGCATATGTCCGAAATCAAATTTCGCGGTCCCAAACCCGAGAAATGAATTTTTAAATAAAATTGTTTTCTGGAATATATATGAGTTTTTAGAAATGAAAAAAATATTTGGAAGTTGATGGTATCGGGCCCGTATTTTGGTTCCGGAGCCTGGTACAGATCTTATGTGTGATTTAAATTGAGCCTATAAAATTTGGTAAGAAACGGAAGTCATTTGATGTGATTCGGATCCGTAGTTGTGAAAATTGATACTTTGAAAGTTTTGAGATTTTTCTTAGATTTCTATGCTAAATTTGTTGTTTAAGATGTTATTTTGGCGATTTGATCGCACGGATAAGTTCATATGATATTTTTGAGCTAATACTCATGTTTGGTTTGGAGCCGCGAGGGCTCCGGTGAGTTTCGGATAGGTATAGGAAGGTTTTTAAACTTAGAAATGTTGCTGGTTTTCTGTTTCTGGTGCACAGGGATTTTGTGTTTCGCGTTCGTGTGGCTTCACTTGCGAACGCGGAACTTGGGACGCGAACGCAAGGCTGTGGGGGGAGTACCATTCGCGAACGCGTCCAGGCACTCGCGAACACGTAAGGTTAATGGCCTAGGGGAGGGATTTCACATTTGTTCTATGCGAACGCAGCTATCCAACCGCGAAGGCTCTGGGAGCTGAAGCTCCGCGAACACGAGCCTGTGATCGCGAATGCGTTGTTCAGTTGGGCCTGACCAATCGCGAACGCTACAGGCCCATCGCGAATGCAATGAAGTCCTGGCCAGTTATTTTAAATCAATAGCAAAAATGGGCAGAACCCATTTACTTCATATTTTCGAAATTTGGGAGCATTGAGGCAATTTTCAACGAACAATTCCTTCCCCAAAACATTGGTATATGATTCTAAACCTTTTTCTTTCGATTTCCCATTGCATTTCATCAATTTTCATCCTAAAATCTAGGGTTTTATGGTAGAAATTAGGAAATTTGGGTAGAGTTAAGGCTTTTTGATTAATTGGGATTTAGACCTTGTTTTGGGGTCGGATTCCGAAACTAATTGCATATTTGGGCTCGTGGGTGAATGGGTGATCGGGTTTTGGTACGAACCTCGAGTTTCGATGAAACAGGTCCGGGATCGATTTTTGACTTTTTGGGGAAAATGATAGAAAACCTATAATTTAGCCTTGGGATTGGATTATTTAGCATTTATTGATGCTGTTAAATTAATTTAGATTAGATACAAGTAATTCAGAGGCAAATTCTAAAGCAAAAGCGGTGTTTGAGGCTTGAGTTGGCCGTGAAAGTTTGAGGTAAGTGTTTGGTCTAACCTTAACTTGAGGGATTGGGAGTTGAGTCCTATTTGCTATGTATTATTTGTTGAGTACGACATATAGGCATGGTGACGAGTATCTATATGTCGTTGTCAAGCATGACCGTGAATCTTAAATTGAAGTTGTTGTGTTCTTGATAAATGCTACACATGCCTAAGTTGTTGATTCTCTGTGTTGAGCAAGGATTATGAATATTCTCGTGGAAATTGCTTATGTTTGAGTATTGTTGCTAGTTGAGGTCTCTTTTGTGAAGTTAATGTTGGAACAAGTTTGTTTATAGTTGATTTCCTTGCCGTGACGTACTTACTTCTTACTGTCGTGTCCCTTGCCAGGATATTATTGTTTCCTTGTCGGGACTCTTTTGTGATTGGTGTTGAGTTGTATATTTGGATCGGGTTGCACATTGCAACAAAATAAATATTTGTATCGGGTTGCACGCCGCAATGATACTATATTTGGATCGCGTTGCACGCCGCTACAGTAATATATGATATGGATCGGGTTGCATGCCGCAACAGTATTTTTATGATTTGGATCGGGTTGCGCACCACAACAATAAAGTATGAAAGTGGTTATTGATTTGTTACGATTTCCTTATTCTTTCCGCTGCGAATTGTAAAATTGTTCTTTATGCTATTATCCTGAGTTACTGTTGGTAATGATATTCCCTGCAGCATGTTCCCCAGCCTATCCTTAACTGTATATTTCTGCTTTTATTTTCCGTTGTATATGATATAACTGCACATGTTTATTTGGTACTCTGGTCCTAGCCTCGTCACTACTTCGCCGGGGTTAGGCTAGGCACTTACCAGCATATGGGGTCGGTTGTAATGATACTACACTCTGTACTGTGTGGCTGCCTTCAGTCCAGTCGGAGCAGCAACTTTCGGACCGTAGCTTTGGGTGGCTGCCTTCAGTCCAGTCGGAGATTCCGAGTTAGTCCTGTAGGCATCCGCAGGCCTTGGTGTCTTCTCCTATCCTTTTAGTCTGTTTCTTTTATATATATTCAGAGACAATGTTGTAATAAATCTTTTAGACTCTTATTTCGAGTATTCCTACACTGTCTGTGGAATTGTGACACCTGTCTTGGGTAGTTATTGTATGGATTGGTATTGGCATCCTTCTTAAAGTATTACATTTCAATTTTCCGCTTATTTGATTCCCGTTGTTATTCAATTGTTGGTTATTAATATTAAAAGGACTGAAATAGGAATGAGATAAATAATTCAAATGGTCGACTTGCCTAACTTTCACTAGTAGGCGCTATCACGACTTCCGAGGATGGGAAATTCGGGTCGTGACAAGTTGGTATCATAGCTCTAGGTTACATGGGTCTCACAATTCACAGACACGCTTAGTAGAGTCTGAGGGATCAGTACAGAGACGTCTGTATTTATCCCCAAAGGCTACAGAGTTAGGAAAGAACTTCACGTTTATTCTTTCATGTTGTGTGATTTGGTTTCTCAATGCTAATTGAATTTCTACTTTATTTTTTGCAGATGGCGAGAACACGCGCTTCCTCATCCACCGATCAGCAGCCCGATCCCCCAACAACAGCTCCCACTAGGGGCAGAGGGCAAGGCCGAGGCCGAGGCAGGGTCATAGCTCAACCTAAAGTAGCAGCACCAGCGGCGGAGCCTCGGGTTGAGTATGATGATGAGGTTCCAGCCCAAGCAAATCCAGTGGGCCCATCTCAGACCCCAGAGAGGTTTATTGCTACCCCAGTACTTCAGGATACTTTGATCTGTCTAGTGGGCCATATGGAGAGTGTCACATGGGCAGGCTTGCTTCCTGTAGCACCAGCCATCTCTCAGGCTGGAGGAGGAGCCCAGACTCCTGCTACTCGTACTCCGGAGCAGATGGCTCTCCAGTTTCAGACTCCAGCAGCTCAGCCAGTTGGAGTAGTTCAGCCAGGTGTGGTAGCTCAGACCAGTGATGGAGCAGCTATGTCTGTCGATGCTTTGTAGAGATTGGACAGGTTTACCAAGCTCTTCACTACTACTTTCAGTGGTGCATCTTCTGAGGATCCCCAGGATTATCTAGACAGTTGTCATGAGGTTCTCAGGAACATGGGGATAGTGAAGACCAATGGGGTCGACTTTGCTACTTTCCGCTTGTTTGGATCCTCTAAGACATGGTGGAGAGATTATTGTTTGGCTAGACCAGCCGGATCACCAGCTTTGACTTGGGAGCAGTTTACTCAGCTATTTCTGGAGAAGTTTCTCCCCATCACTCAGAGAGAGATCTATCGGAGGTAGTTTGAGCGTCTCTAGCAGGGTTCTATGGTTGTTACTCAGTACGAGACCATATTCATCGACTTGGCTCGTCATGCTCTTATCATACTTCCCACCGATAGGGAGAGGGTGAGGAGGTTTATTGAGGGACTCATTCAGCCTATTCTACTTCAGATGGCTAAGGAGAAGGGAAGTGAGATTTCTTTTCAGGAGGCGGCCAATGTGGCTAGGAGAGTTGAGATGGTTCTATCGTAGGGGCTGGTCAGGGGTCTGACAAGAGGCCTCGTCATTCAGACAGATTCAGTGGTGCCTCATCTGGAGGTAGGGATTCGTATGGTAGAGGCCATCCTCTTAGTTCTTTCAGTCAGCACTTCAGGTTTCTCACGGTGCTTCATGTGGTCGTGGTTCTCATATGCAGTATTCTGATCAGCAGTCCTACAGTGCACCACCAGCTCCTATTTGTGCACCGCCGCTCCAAAGTTTTCAAGGTGGTCATTCAGGTTGCCATTGTTAGTCTCAGTTTCCTCAGCCACAACACTCAGGTGGATGCTTTGAGTGAGGTGAGTATGGTCATATCCGGAGGGCTTGTCCGAAACTAGTGGGTATTCAATCATAGCAGCAAGGTTCTCGTGCTATGGTTTAGGCGCCAGGTATTCTACCGCCCGCTCCACCAGCTAGGGGTAGAGGTAGAGGTATTAAAGGTGGATTTCAGGCTGCTAGAGATGGAGGCTAGCCAGCAGCAGGCTGTCCTAGAGATGTAGTTCCGGGTGGTGGGGCCCAGTTCCAATGTTATGCTCTTCCAGCCAGACCTGAGGCTGAGGCTTCCGATGCAGTTATCACATGTATTGCTCTGGTTTGTAGCAGATATGCTTCAGTTTTATTTTATCCAGGATCTACATACTCCTATGTGTCATCTTATTTTGCATTGTACCTGGTCATGCCTAGTGATTCTTTGAGTGCTCCTGTTTATATGTCTACACTAGTGGGTGATTTTATTATGGTAGATCGTGTCTATCGTTGTTGTATAGTTGTGATTGGGGGCCTTGGGACCCGAGTAGACTTGTTACTTCTAGACATGGTTGATTTTGATGTCATATTAGGGATGGACTGGTTATCACCGTACCACGCGATCTTAGACTATCATGCCAAGACTGTAACCTTAGCCTTGCCGGGTTTGCCTCATTTAAAGTGGAGAGGGACTCCTGGTCATTCTACCCGTAGTGTTATCTCATATATGAAAGCTTGGCGAATGGTCGAGAAGGAGTATTTGGCCTATTTGGCATATGTTCGTGATTCTATGTCGAGGTTCCTTTTATTGATTTTGTGCCCGTTGTTCGTGAGTTTCCTGAGGTATTTCCTTCAGACCTGCTGGGTATGCCACCCGACAGGGATATTGGCTTCTACATTGATTTGGCTTTGGGCACTTAGCCCATTTCTATTCCGATGTATCGTATGGCCCCGCCTGAGTTGAAAGAGTTGAAGGAGCAGTTGCAAGACTTGCTTGAAAAAGGTTTCATTAGACCTAGTGATTCGCCTTGGGGTGCGCTGGTGTTGTTTGTTAAGAAGAAGGACGGATCAATGAGAATGTGTATAGATTACCGGTAGTTGAACATGGATACAATCAAGAATAAGTATTCATTGCCAAGGATTGATGATTTGTTTGATCAACTTTAGGGAGCCAAGGTATTTTCGAAGATCGATTGAGATTTGGCTACCATCAGTTGAGGATTAGGGCATCTGATGTCCCTAAGACAGCTTTTCGTACTCTGTATGGGCATTATGAGTTCTTGGTGATGTCATTCAGGTTGACAAATGCCCCAGCAACTTTTATGGATTTGATGAACCGAGAGTTCAGACCTTACTTGGATTCATTTGTGATAGTCTTCATTGATGATATTTTGATTTATTCCCGCAACCGGTATAAGCATGAGAAACATCTGAGGGTTGTTCTTCAGACTTTGAGAGATAGTCGGTTATATGCTAAGTTTTCAAAATGCGAGTTTTGGTAGGGGTCAGTTGCTTTCTTGGGTCATGTTGTTTCAACATAGGGTATTCAAGTAGATCCAAAGAAGATAGAGGCAGTCAAGGACTGGCCTAGACCCGCATAAGCTACAGAGATCCGGAATTTCTTGGGTTTGGCAAGCTATTATCATCGGTTTGTGGAGGGGTTTTCATCTATTGTAGCCCCGATGACCAGGTTGACCCAGAAGGGTGCCCAGTTCAGGTGGTTGGACGAGTGTGAGGCGAGCTTTCAGAAGCTCAAGACAGCTTTGACTACAGCACCGGTGTTAGTTTTGCCCACAGGTTCAGTGCCATATATAATTTATTGTGATGCATCTCGTATTGCACTTGGTGCGGTGTTGATGCAGGATGGCAAGGTCATTGCATATGCTTCGTGGAAGTTGAAGATTCATGAGAAGAACTATCCAGTTCATGATTTGGAGTTAGCAACTATTGTTCACGCGTTGAAGATTTGGAGGCATTATCTATATGGCGTGTCATGTGAGGTGTTGATGGATCACAAGAGTCTGCAGTACTTGTTCAAGCAGAAGGAGATAAATTTGAGGCAGAGAAGGGGGTTGGAGATATTAAAAGACTATGATATCACCATCTTATATCATTCGGGAAAAGCCAATATGGTGACTGATGCTTTGAGTAGAAAGTCAGCCAGTATGGGTAGTCTCGCATATATTCCGGTCGGTGAGAGGTTGCTTGCTTTAGATGTTCAGGCTTTGGCCAATCAGTTCGTGAGATAGGATATTTCGGAGCCCAACCATGTATTAGCTTGCACAGTCGCTCGTTCTTCTTTATTGGAGCGTATCCGAGATCGGCAGTATGATGATCCTCATTTCTGTGTCCTCAAAGACACGATGCAGCACGGTGGTGCCAAGCAGGTTACATTAGGAGATGATGGAGTTTTGAGAATGCAGGGTCGTATTTGTGTGCCTAATGTGGATGGACTTCGGGAGTTGATTTTAGAGGAGGCCTATAGTTCCTGGTACTCTATTCATCCGGGCACTGCTAAGATGTATTAGGATTTGCGGCAACATTATTGGTTGAGAAGGATGAAGAAGGATATTGTTGCATATGCGGCTCGGTGTTTGAACTGTCAGCAGGTGAAGTACGAGCATCAGAGACCTGGTGGTTTGTTTCAGAGGATTGAGCTTCCCAAGTGGAAGTGGGAGCGTGTTACTATGGAATTTGTTGTTAGACTCCCATGGACTTAGAGAAAGTTTGATGCAGTGTGGGTTATTGTTGATAGGCTGATCAAGTCAACACATTTCATCCCTGTGGCAGTCTCCTATTCTTCTGAGAGGTTAGTTGAGATCTATATCCAGGAGATTGTTCGTCTTCATGGTGTGCCCGTGTCTATTATTTCTGATCGAGGTATGCAGTTTACCTCACATTATTGGAAAGTAGTTCAGCGTGAGTTGGGCACACGGGTCGAGTTGAGCACAACATTCCATCCTCAGATGGATGGGCAGTCCGAGCGTACTATTTAGATTTTGGAGGATATGCTCCGAGCTTGTGTCATTGACTTTGGTGGCCCGTGGGATCAGTTTTTCCCTTTAGCGGAGTTTGCCTACAACAACAACTACCAGTCGAGTATCCAGATGGCTCCTTATGAGGCGTTGTATGGTAGGCGGTGTCGGTCGCCGGTTGGATGGTTAGAGCAGGGAGAAGCTCAGTTGTTGGGTACAGATCTAGTACAGGATGCCTTGGACAAGGTCAGGATCATTCGGGATAGGCTTCATACAACTCATACTAGGCAAAAGCGTTATGCCGACCGTAAGGTTCGTGATGTTGGGACGTTTAAGATTCTTGATAGAGTGGGAGAGGTGGCTTACAGACTTGCGTTGAGCTTATCAGCTATGCATCCAGTATTTCATATGTCCATGCGTCGGAAGTATCCATCCCACGTGTTAGATTTCAGCATTGTCCAATTGGACAAGGACTCGTCATATGACAAGGAGCCGGTAGCTATTCTAGACCGGCATGTTCTCCAGTTGAGATCAAAGAGTTTTTCTTCTATTCGTGTTCAGTGGAGAGGTCAGCCTGCTGAGGCCTCGACCTGGGAGTCCGAGTCTGATATGCAGAGCCGTTATGCCTATCTTTTTCCCGACTCATGTACTTCCTTCATATGTCCGTTCGAGGATGAACGGTTATTTTAGAGGTGGAGAATGTGATGACCATCACTTATTTTAGAAATAAATTGTGTGTTCTGAGGCCTTAAAAACCTCTTTCTACATCACCTCGATTTACGTGCGTAGTCTGGGCGCGTAGCCAAAAAATCTGTAAAAAATGATAAAATTTGCCTTTAAATGAATTTAAGTTGACTTTGGTCAACATTTTGGGAAAACGGATCCATACCCGAGATTTGACGATCCCCGAGGGTCCGTAGGAAAATATGGGACTTGGGCGTATGCCCGGAATCGAATTCCGAGGTCCCAAGCTCGAGAAATAAATTTTTAAAGAAAATTATTTTCTGGAATATATATAAGTTTTTAGAAATGAAAAAAATGTTTGGAAGTTGATGGTATGGGGCCCGTATTTTGGTTTCGGAGCCCGGTACATATCTTATATGTGATTTAAGTTGAGCCTGTAAAATTTGGTAAGAAACGGAAGTCATTTGATGTGATTCGGATCCGTAGTTGTGAAAATTGGTACTTTGAAAGTTTTGAGATTCTTCTTAGATTTCTATGCTAAATTCATTGTTTAAGATGTTATTTTGGCGATTTGATTGTACGGATAAGTTCATATGATGTTTTTGAGTTAGTATGCATGTTTGGTTTGGAGCCCCGAGGGTTCAGGTGAGTTTCGGATAGGTATGAGAAGGTTTTTAAACTTAAAAATGTTACAGGTTTTCAGTTTCTGGTGCACAGGGATTTCGCGATTCGCGTTTGCGTGGCTTCACTCGCGAATGCAGAAGTCAATATCCCTCAGGTGAAAAATTTCTCTTCGCGAACGCGAGGTTGTAGGGGTAGTACCCTTCGCGAACGCATCCAGACACTCGTGAAAGCGTAAGGTTAATGGCATGGGGGGAGGGATATTACATTTGTTCTACGCGAACGCGGCCATCCAACAGCTAACGCGAAGGATTTGGGAGGTGAAGCTCCGCGAACGAGAGCCTGTGATCGTGAACACGATGGTTAGCTGGGTCTGACCCATCGAGAACGCGACAAGCCCATTGCGAACGCGATGAAGGCCTGCCAAGTTATTTTAAATTAATAGCAAAAACGGGCAGAACCCATTTACTTCATATTTTCGAGATTTGGGAGCATTGAAGCGATTTTCAAAGAACAATTTCTTCCCCAAAACATTGATATATGATTCTAAACCTTTTTCTTTCTATTTTCCATTGAATTTCATAAATTTTCATCCTAAAATCTAGGGTTTTTATGGTAGAAATTAGGAAATTTGGCTAGAGTTAGTGCTTTTTGATTAATTGGGATTTAGACCTTATTTTGGGGTCGGATTCTGAAACTAATTGCATATTTGGGCTCCTCGGTGAATGGGTGATCGGGTTTTGGTCCGAATTTTGAGTTTCGATCAAGTAGGCCCGGGGTTGATTTTTGACTTTTTGCGAAAAATGATAGAAAACATATAATTGAGCCTTGGGATTGGATTATTTAGCTTTTGTTGATGTTGTTAAATTAATTTGGATTAGATACAAGTAATTCCGAGGCAAATTCTAAAGGAAAAGAGGTGTTTGAGGCTTGAGTTGGCCGTGGAAGTTTGAGGTAAGTGTTTGGTCTAATCTTAGCTTGAGGTATTAGGAGTTGAGTCCTACTTGCTATGTGTTATTTGTTGAGTGCGGCGTATAGGCATGGTGACAAGTATCTATACGTTGTTGTCAAGCATGCCCGTGAGTCTTAAATTGAAGTCGTTGTGTTCTTGATAAGTACTACACATGCCTAAGTTGTTGATTCTGTGTGTTGAGCAAGGATTATGAATATTCTCGTGGAAATTGCTTATGGTTTAGTATTGTTGCTAGTTAAGGTGTCTTTTGTGAAGTTAATATTGGAACAAGTTTGGTTATAGCTGATTCTCTTGCCGAGACGTACTTACTTCTTACTGTCGAATCCCTTGTAGGGATATTGTTGTTCCCTTATTATTCCCTTGTCAGGACTCTTTTGTGATTGGTGTTGAGTTGTATATTTGGATCGTGTTGCACGCCACAATAATATTATATTTGCATCGGGTTGCATGCCGCAACAATATTATATTTGGATCGGGTTGCACGCCGCAATGATACTATATTTAGATTGGGTTGCACGCCGTAATATTGATATATGATATGGATCGGATTGTACGCCGCAACAATATTTTTATTATTTGGATCGGGTTGCACGCCGCAACAATAAAGGATGAAAGTGGTTATTGATTTGTTACGGTTTCCTTATTCTTTCTGTTGCGAATTGTAAAATTGTTCTTTATGCTTTTCTCCTGAGTTACTGTTGGTAAATGATATTCTCCGTAGCATATTCCCCCGCCTATCCTTAACTATATGTTTCTGCTTTTATTTTTCGGAGTATATGATAACTGCACATGTTTATTTGGTAGTCTGGTCCTAGCCTCTTCACTACTTCGCCAGGGTTAGGCTAGGAACTTACCATCACATGGGGTCGGCTATGTTGATACTACACTCTACATTATGTGCAGATCCCACAGCAGCTTCGAGCCATAGCTTTGGGTGGCTGCCTTCAGTCCAGTCGGAGATTCCGAAATAGTCCTATAGGCGTCCGCAGGCTTTGACGTCTTCTCCTATCCTTTTAGTCTGTTTCTTTTATATATATTCAGAGATAGTATTGTAATAAATCTTTTAGACTCTTATTTGTAGTATTCCTAGACAGTCTATGGAATTGTAACACCAGTCTTATATAGTTATTGCATGGATTAGTATTGGCATCCTTCTTAAAGTATTACATTACAAACTTTTGCTTATTAGATTCCCGCTGTTATTCAATTATTGGTTATTAATTGTAAAAGGGCTAAAATGGGAAAGAGATAAATAATTCAAATGGTCGGCTTGCCTAGATTTCATGAGTAGGCCCCATCACGACTCCCGAGGGTGAAAAATCCGGATCGTGACACATACATAGGGAACGAACAGATTCAAGCACAAGGCATGTACGTGAAAGGGATAAGCTCAAGTGGATATATCTGATATTCCCTGAACGAAAATATTGCGTATTTGATAAGGAGCATGACTCCTTACATGAAAAGAACTCTATCCTAGATAAGGGAGGAGCTAGAAGTTGAAGATAACTAGAACTCTTCCATTATGGAAGAGTAAAATATTAGAACTCTAGTTAATCCTTATTCTACCACCTATATATTCAGTTGTGTTTTCTTTTACAGGTGACGCACAAACGCAGAAGTTAAAAGAATTGAGAGCAAAATAGCAAGGCATTTTGCATGCAATTCCTGTGTGTTTCAAGTGTGCGAACCTGAAGCTACATGAACCAGATAGAAGAACCAGTTCCAAGTATTTGTCTTTTATTTTTGTTCAATTGTAACAGAGCTTTTGAGTTGTACCTTTCAGCTTCTGTAGAAGCATTTGGACAAGGTACTTTGAGTTGTATTATTCAAGTTAGAGTTACTTGAAGCTGTCGTAACAACCTGTGACTGGTTACTACAAGTGTTAGAGGTAATCCTTAGATTTACAAGAGTTTTGTAAATGTTGTTGTTTGGCTCAGTGATTTAGTAAAGTATTGGAAAAAATCCTACTGGGAAGTAGGTGGCGGTTCTTTCACCTTTTGAGTCTGGTATTTTCCACGTAAACATACTTGTGTTCTTTGCTTTCTGCATTTATTATTTCGTAACTGTAGTGTAAGGAACTCGTAGAAGAATGAGCTCCTTCTATAATTTGTGCACGCAAAAAATTGGATACCACACAAATCATACTCCCCATCTTATGTGGCTTTGAAGTATAAAACATCACGGTTGTTTCAAATTAAACTCTAACTCATCAGTAAGGATTGTGACAGAGTAATAAGTACTTATTCATTTTTAACTAGAGCACTTTATTCATTAATGTGAAACCTCGTTTCGCGAAATTAAACTTAGTCGAACTCTAACATAGACATCAAACACCGAACGAAAAACCAACAAAAATTTAGATCTAGCTCTCTCCTCTTTAGAGATAAGTTTGTTGTCGCTTATTCTGGAGCTTTGACCCTTGCCCATAAAAGAAATAGTCCATATCCAAAGTTGTCAAAAGAATAACTCAAATCAATTAATACAAATCAATGCTTTCAATTTCATATGTTTTTGCGATATTAATATTCACAAATACTCCTTCCATTCACTTTTAGTTGTCAAGTATTCTAAAAATAAAAATTTATTTTTACTTGTCACTTTTCACATATTAAGAGAAAAATAATTTTTTTTTACATTTTGCCCTTAGCATTAATTACTCATTCCAAATTATTTTTCAAATCCATTATAATTATACCAATTAATATAAATATCATGATAAATTAAGTATTTTATTAATTATTGCTTAAGGGGTATGCATAACTGAACAAGTAAAAATGAACGGAGGGAGTAGTATTTACTCATGATAATACTTGGGTGCAAATTAATTTGATAATTTTGTTATTTATAACAAAAGAAGTGTGAATGAAAAATGGTGGGAAGTGAAAATTTGAATGAGTTAACTTTACTGATGCACTTTGTCCCTCATTGGTAGAAGGAAAGAAAATCTTTATGGATATATAGAGAAGCTCATCTTTTAGCTCTTAAAGAGCTAAAAAGAAGGCAAGCCTCACACCGTTGTCGTCGTCGCTCGCTCGGCTCCGCTTCGGCTTCGTATATAGTCAACGATTGATTGATTAATCTTTTTGAACAAAATTCTTTTCAAATAATTAATTAATTAATTAAATTAATTAACGAATCCGGAATAACTCATGACCCGCGACTCGTTTGGCCCGTTTTCTTTTTCAGATTATTTTACATCCGTTTTAATTTTTTCGCAAAATTTCCAACAGCTATGATTGTTCTGAAACAGTGTCAAACCTGTTCCAACAGCTATGACTGTTCTGAAAGGTTGTAAACTTTTTCAAAAAGAGTACTAAATTGGCTATAAATATACCTTCTAATCCCAAAATATTGACTTACGAAATTTTCTGATAATCTTCTTCTTCTTCTGCACTAAAATTTCAGTGTATTTTGCAGCCTTCGAGTGGTTCGTTGTTATCGGAGGTTTTGGTACCAACACTCCGGTGAGTTAAATCGTTCTATCTTGGGAGGATATATTCCAGAACCTCGGGTACTTGAGGGGAATAATTTTCTTAAAGATACACTGTGTATTCAGTGGTTTCGATTTGATCGTATAACGTTTCAAAATTTATTTTGAAGTTCAAATAATATTTTCATAATTTATTTCTACTAACTTTTTGTTTCTGTTTTTCAGAAAGATTACTATTTTATTTATTTACCGCAATATATATTAATAACAAATTTCACTTTATTAATCCGCTGAAGACAAAACACAGAGAGTTAAAGTGATTTTGACTATCTTACACCTACAAATTCTACTGGTACAAAGTATAAGAGTCGATGTAAAATGAAGGGCTAGGATGAATAGTTGGCTGGTAAATGACAGTGAGAAAATCACACAAGTCTATATGAAAAGATGAATAACCAAGTGGTCCAACATAGAATAGTGAGATATATACAACTGAAAGATCAATTAAATTTATCTTTGGCTGCTTAATGATCCAAGAAATGAATGTCTTGGCTCTTGAATGCACGATTTTACTGAAATTATTTTTAACAACCCAAATGACACATGAATAGGAGTACATCAACACTTATTTTGGAATATCCATATTGTATTGGTCAAAATCTGACCACATGATCGCGGCGGCCACGACCCCTCCCCTATCATCTTATGAAAGGAGTCAACAAAGTTGGCTTCGTCTCACCATTACTACATTCGAGATAAGCAACGAGGCTAAGGCCTCTCCACAACCGGAAAGTTTTTCCGATCCAACCATGATGAGTCATAGCAAGTACAAGAAGTTTCTAGACTATAAAGGAAAGAAGAAAGAGAACTAATAAGGGGGACTGCCCCTACTACTTCTTCTCCAGCACTTTAACAGCTCAAAAGGAGCAAGAGAGCTCCGAGAAACAGGATCCGGAACCTACGGAGAAAGGGGGGAGCTCCATTTTTAACATCTAAGAAGAAAGGAAAAGCTATTGTATCCTCCTGTCCCTCTCTGAGGAGAGGCTGGGCACAATTTTATCATCGATAAAACTTTCTGATATTTTGTCTGTCCAATATTTTATTATAGCTACTATGTCTTTCGATCCGGTGTTAATTATAATTGACTATGATTTACCCCTTCATCTCTTTTAATTGATTTGGTTAGAAAGAATATAACCTCTTTTGAGTCAAACACATATATCATCAAGCGAATTATCGTTCCATCCTCGGAAAATGATAGAATTTAAGCACGAAGATTAAATTTTTTGATATTCAATGTAACTTTGAGATATCGATTCTTTAAGTTTTTGAGATAAAAGTTTACTTGGTGTATAATTTTATGATAAATCAAGTATTTTAAGATATGTAAGAAAAAAATAGAGCTATTTTTATTGTTCCTCTAGTAGTAATATATATATATATATATATATATATATATATATATATATATATATATATATATATATATATATATATAGCGAGCTTCATATCACAAGGGAGTATATATATAATTTAATTGCTGTTATAAAACAATAAAAGAAGGAGAATAGTATTGCAGAGAAAAGTAGGGAGAGAGAACTGTTATTGATTTTGGGATGAACTACAATGGAATAGAACCCTCTATTTATAAGGAGATGATGACTTAGACACCAAGTAATAAACCCTAGAATCTCTCTAAATATAGACATTCACCACAAATAGAACTCTATTTATAACACTCCCCCTTGAATGTCTATTCAACAGATAATGTGCATCGTTAAAACCTTAACTAAAATAAAACCCAATGGGAAAAAAATCTAGAAAAGGAAAAAGAGACACATATCTAATAATACGCCTTTTGGTTGCCTCGTCAAAAACCTTGCAAGGAAAATCCGATGAGACAAAACCTTGTAAGGGAAAAAGAGTGCAACGCATATTAACTCCCCCTGATGAGAGCATCAATTCACATCCTTGAGTCTTTGCATTCCAATCTTGTGCACTATTTTCAAAAGATCTTTGGTAGAGATTTGATAAAGAAATCAGCCATATTAACTTGAATGAATATACTGCACCTTGAAATCATCATTCTTGATAGAGATATAATGTCTTCATAAATATCGTAGAATGTCTCTTCAATATCTCCATGGAGGTATTCTCGCTATCACATTATCATGCTTATAGTTATAGCAAGATACATTTGTGCATAAATTGCATTGAGGATGTGGTACTTCAAGATCAAGATTGTATATTCTTCAAGAAATTTAAATCATTTGGGGATTGTCATACAAGTATAGTCAAATAAGCCATTTAAATAGACTTTAGATGCATATCAACTTTTCATGTCATGTTAGACATATAAGATAAATAAAAATAATTGCACACACAATTGACTTTATACTTTCAAGTATTTGAACAGCAGGTCCAAAACAACATATCTTTCATATGAAACCAATTCTACTTGAATTGTTTCTCTAGATTTCAGATCCTCATCTATACTTAGCGCTATCATAGATGTCGTCGACAAATATTTTATATCGGTTCCAACCTCCTTATTTTTCATAAAGACATAACATAGAGATCTGTTCATTCATATATTCAGGTACCTGAATCTCTCATGAGATTTTATGAAATGTTATGTCATGTGATCTTCTAGATCATTTGCTTCCTTTATTATGATCATTTGCTCATCTTCTATATCAAGAAGTTTATTTGAAACCAATTTGTCTACACGCTTTAAGCGTACCATAGACTTTGTCCTTCTAGGACATATTCTAAAGGTGAGGTTTGCTTAGGGAAAGCTGAGGATGTGTGAGTCTGGGTTCCACAATGACTAAAGTAATAGAAAGAGTTCTTTGATGTGTTGAGTCAACTCTTGATGCTCTTGCGTCGCACTTAATCCATAGTGTTTAAAAGACTAAATGTGGTTAATGATTCATTTATATTGAGGGCAATTGTTAGTCCCAATTGATGCTAGATGATGTCACTTTAGGATAGCTGAATTTTCTTGGATTTTCTCTTAAGGGGTGGGTTTTATTTTGTTTGCTTGATGATAAGAAAAAGCTTATGTTTGGGAGAGTTGATAACTAGGGAATATGATGCATTTTACACTCCTTCATGCTCAAGTTTTGATTAGAAATGTGTACAAAATAGTCCCAAAGGCTCACAAGTTGTGCTTGATTGCAGGTTTGATCAACAAGGTGACAAGGTGTCAAAGATCAGCTCAAAAAAGGAGTGAAACTTGCACAAGTACCAAGACAAGACAAAGCTCAGGTAAAACAGGGCCAGTGCGGCCGCACACCATTCTGTGCGGTCCGCACAAGTGAGGTTCAGAGATGCTGCTATTCAGGCAAAAAGGCAATGCGGTTGCACGAGATTTTGTGCGGTCTGCACTAGGATCAATGCGGCCACACTCGATTTAGTGCGGTCCACAGAGAGAAGGTTTAGAGAGTTTCCAAGTCCAAGTTTGAAGCCCAATGCGGTCCGCGCTCCATTTCATGCAGACCGCACTAGAAGCCACCACGGCCGCACTCGATTCTATGAGGTCTGCATTGCCCAAGTTCAGAGAGCCGTTTATTCAAGTTCAGAGCCCTAGTGCGGCTGCACGTAATTTTGTGCGGTCCGCACTAACCCCGCATGGGTATTTTTGTCCAGATTTTTCAGCTTAGTATAAATAGCTTCTTTTCCATTTTTAGGTCAAACAAATAGTTAGTACTGAAGGCTGCGCTCGTGACTTCGAATATTTTAGCTGTTTTGAGTAATTTTAGCTTCATTTCAACGTTGAATCTTCAAGTTTTAATTTAGAAATTAATTAATATGAGTTTTTTTTCATCTATTTCTTTGTTTTCTTCTCTAATTATGAGTAGTTAGACCCATAAGCTAGGGTCGTGGCTCAACCCTAGTGTGGGTAATTAATGGGTCTTATGTTTTAGGGCTTGATTGACTATGGGTGTTTGATATTTGGACTAATTTCATGTTTAATTGCTGAATTAGTGGTTGCAAACACTAGTTTGTGTTTAGTTGATTTTGGCTCTTCTTGAGAAAGAGAGTCTAAGTCTATGAAATTGGTCCAACAAGGAATTGGGGCATACTCAAGAGATTGATAGCCCCAATTAAAGGGTTAAACCTAGAGATAGTAATACCCGACTTAAACCTTGATTGCTTGTGCAAATTTGCATACCCAATTGGTCTTGAGAAAGTCAATTCGGGCAAAATCACTCGAACTACCGAGAGGCATAGAGTGAGTAGAATCGAGCAATGATTATATCATACTCTCCAAATGTGACAATCTAGCTTTAGACTCAAGAATCCGTCAATTGACCACCTAGGCGAAAGTAACTACCCTAGTGCCTTTTAATTATTTGAACAACTCGCAATAGTTTAACCTTAGATTACTTTAGTTTAATTGAGAATTGTAGTTTTATAAAATTAGAATCATAATCAAAACAAAAAATGTGTAAAAGTGCAATTAAGAGCAAATGCACAACTCCGTTTTAGATAGACACCCGACTCCAATATCTAGCTCCCTGTGGAAATCAATCCCGACCTTAATGGGGTAAAAGTTGCTTCGACCTCTATCGCTACTCAATAGTAGTGCAGGTCTGGCCTCGATCAGGGCTCCTGGGTGAATGGGTGATTGGATTTTGGTCTGAACTTCGAGTTTTGACTAAGTGGGCCCGGGGTTGATTTTTGACTTTTTGGGAAAAATAATAGAAAATATATAATTTAGCCTTGGGATTGGATTATTTAGAATTTATTGATGTTGTTAAATGAATTTGGATTATATACAAGTAATTTGGAGGCAAATTATAAAGGGAAAGCGGTGTTTGAGGCTTGATTTGGCCGTGAAAATTTGAGGTAAATGTTTGGTCTAACCTTAGCTTGAGAGATTAGGAGTTGAGTCCTATTTTCTATGTATTATTTGTTGAGTACGACGTATAGGCATGGTAACGAGTATCTATACGTTGTTGTCAAGAATGCCCCCGAATCTTAAATTGAAGTCGTTGTGTTCTTGATAAGTACTACACATGCCTAAGTTTTTGATTCTATGTGTGGAGAAAGGATTATGAATATTCTCGTGAAAATTGGTTATGGTTTAATATTGTTACTAGTTGAGGTGTGTTTTGTGAAGTTAATGTTGGAACAAGTTTGGTTATAGTTGATTCCCTTGCCAGGACGTACTTACTTCTTACTGTCGAATCCCTTGTCGGGATATTGTTGTTCCCTTATTGTTCCCTTGTCGGGACTCTTTTGTGATTGGTGTTGAGTCGTATATTTGGATCAGGTTGCATGCCGTAATAATATTATATTTGCATCGGGTTGCATGCCGCAACAATATTATATTTGGATCGGGTTGCACGCTGCAACGATACTATATTTGGATCGGGTTGCACGTCACAACAGTATTTTTATGATTTGGATCGTGTAACGTGCCTCAACAATAAAGGATGAAAGTATTATTGATTTGTTACAGTTTCCTTATTCTTTTTGTTGCGAATTGTAAAATTGTTCTTTATGCTTTTCTCCTGAGTTACTATTGGTAAATGATATTCCCCGCAGCATGTTCCCTCTCCTATACTTAACTGTACATTTCTGCTTTTATTTTCCGGTGTATATGATAACTGCACAGGTTCATTTGGAGTCTGGTCCTAGCCTCGTCACTACTTTGCCAGGGTTAGGTTAGGCACTTACTATCACATGGGGTCAGCTATGCTGATACTACACTCTGCAGTGTGTGTAGATCCCGGAGCAGCAGCTTCAAACCGTAGCTTTGGGTGGCTGCTTTCAGTCTAGTCAGAGATTCCGAGGTAGTCCTATAGGCGTCCGCAGGCCTTGGCGTCTTCTCCTATCCTTTTAGTCTGTTTCTTTTATATATATTCAGAGACAATGTGGTAATAAATCTTTCAGACTCTTATTTGTAGTAATCCTAGACAGTCTGTGGAATTGTGACACTAGTCTTGGGTAGTTATTGTATGGATTGGTATTGGCATCCTTCTTAAAGTATTACATTTCAGCCTTCCGCTTATCAGATTCCCGTTGTTATTCAATTGTTGGTTGTTAATTGTAAAAGGACTAAAATGGGAAAGAGGTAAATAATTCAAATCGCCGACTTGCCTAGCTTTCACTAGTAGGCACCATCACAACTCCCGAGGGTGAAAAATTCGGGTCGTGACACATACATAGGGAACGAGCAGATTCAAACACAAGGCATGCATGTGAAAGGGATACGCATAAGTGGATATATCTGATATTCCCTGAACGAAAATATTGCGTATTTGATAAGGAGCATGACTCCTTGCTTGAAAAGAACTCTATCCTAGATAAGAAAGGAGTTAGAAGTTGAAGATAACTAGAACTCTTCCATTATGGAAGAATAAAACATTAGAACTCTTGTTAATCCTTATTCTACCACCTATATATTCAGTTGTGTTTTCTTTTACAGGTGACGCACAAACGCTGAAGTTAAGCAAGAATTGAGAGTAAAATAGAAAGGCATTTTTCAAGCAATTCCTGTGTGTTTCAAGTGTGTGAACCTGAAGCTACATGAACCAGATAGAAGAAACAGTTCCAAGTGTTTGTCTTTTATTCGTGTTCAATTGTAACATGGCTTTTGAGTTGTACCTTTCAGCTTCTGTAGAAGCATTTGGACAAGGTACTTTGAGTTGTATTGTTCAAGTTAGAGTTAACTTGAAGCTGTCGCAACAACCTGTGACTGGTTGCTATAAGTGTTAAAGGTAATCCTTAGGTTTACAAGAGTTTTGTAAACGTTGTTGTTTGGCTCAGTGATTTAGTAAAATGTTGGGGAAAATCCTACTAGGAAGTAGGTGGTGGTTCTTTCACCTTTTGAGCTGGGTATTTTCCACGTAAAAATACTTGTGTTCTTTACTTTCTGCATTTATTATTTTGCATCTGTAGTGTAAGGAACTCGTAGAAGAACGAACTCCTTCTATAATTTGTGCACGCAAAAAATTGGACACCACACAAATCATACTCGCCCTCTTGTGTGGCTTTGAAGTATAAAATATCACGACTGTTTCAAGTTAAACTTTAACTCATCAATAAGAGTTGTGACAGAGTGATAAGTACTTATTTGTTTTTAACTAGAGCACTTTATCCATTAATGTTAAACCTCGTTTCGCAAAATTAAACTTAGTCGAACTCCAATATAGGCATCAAACACCGAATGAAAAACCAACAGAAATTTGGATCTAGCTCTCTCCTCTTTTGAGATAAGTTTGTTGTCGCTTATTCCGTAGCTTTCACCCTTGCCCATGAAAGAAATAGTCCATATCCAAAGTTGTCAAAAGAATAACTCAAATCAATTAATACAAATTAACGTTTTCAATTTCATGTGTTTTTGCGATATCAATATTCACAAATACTCCCCCTCAGTTCACTTTTAATTGTCAAACATTCACAAATACTCCCCCTCCATTAATTTTTACTTGTCACTTTTCACATATCAAGAGAAAAATAATTTATTTTTCATATTTTTCCCTTAGAATTAATTACTCCTTTTAAATTATTTTTCAAATCCATTATGATTATACCAATTAATATGAATATCATGGTAAATTATGCATTTTATTAATTATATCTTAAGGGGTATGCATGACTGAACAAGTAGAAATGAATGGAGGGAGTAGTATTTACTCGTGATAATACTTGGGTGCAAATTAATTTGATAATTTTGTTATTAATAACAAAAGAAGTGTTAATGAAAAATGGTGGGAAGAGAAATGGAGGGAAATGAAATTTTGAATGAGTTAACTTTACTAATGCACTTTGTCCCTCGTTGGTAGAAAGAAAGAAAATCTTTGTGTATATATAGAGAAGCTCATCTTTTAGTTCTTAAAGAGCTAAGAAGAAGGCAAGTCTCGCGCCGTTGTCGTCGTCACTCGCTCGGCTCGGCTTTAGCTTCGGCTTCGAATTTGGTCAACGATTGATTGATTAATCTTTTTGGACAAAATTCTTTTCAAATATTTAATTAATAAATTAAATTAATTAACGAATCCGGAATAACCCATGCCCCGCAACCCGTTTGGCCCATTTTCTTTTCCGGATTATTTTAAATCCATTTTAACTTTCCGCAAAATTTCCAACAGCTATGGATGTTCTAAAACAGTGTCAAACCTGTTCCTACAGCTATGGCTGTTCTGAAAGGTTGCAAACCTTTTCAGAAACAGTACCAAATTGGCTATAAATATACCTTCTAATCCCAAAATATTGACTTACGAAAATTTCTGATAATCTTCTTCTTCTTTTGCACAAAAATTCCAGCGTGTTTTGCAGCCTTCGAGTGGTTCGGTGTTCATCGGCGTTTTTGGTACCATGTGAGTTAAATCATTTTATCCTGGGAGGATATATTTCAGAACCTCGGTACTTGATGGGAATAATTTCCTTAAAGATACACTGTGTATTCAGTGGGTTAATCTCTAGGTGGATACCATGATTTTGATTCTCGAAATCTCCACAGACGGCGCCAAATTGTTTGGCTCAAAAGTTAAGAATATACTTTGTAAGCTAGAATACAATCAAAAACATGAAAGGGTAAATCGTAATCAAATATAACAGACCCAGAGATGTAAGAATGATGTTATTGTAGTAGATCTAATATTGTAAGATGATATTATAAACTCAAGAGAAGATGTTCGTTAGAGATAGAGATAGAGAAAGAGTAGGAGAAAATGAGAGTGTTGTATTATTCAAGAATAACACTGATGCCTTATTACAATGGGAAGATCCTCTTTATATAGGGAAAGGCCTTCCTTGGAATAATAATTAAAAAAATACAAAAAGTGGTCGATGTCCTCCTAGCGAGGACCCGAGTTCTGACTGACGTCGCCTTCATCCTTACGTCCGAGCCGTACCCTTCAGTGTAGAGACGTATACTTACTGGACGTACCCTTCGACGTAGATACGTATAGGGCCAAATTTGACCCCATACAGTTATTCCCTCCGCTCGTTGGAGGCGTATCCAGTAGACGTCTTCAATGGGCGGAAATACAGACCTTGTCTTTGGAAAATTTTGACCTTACTATGGGGGCGATGACGTGAGTGAGGGGAAATATATGGCATCATTAAGCCATCGACGCGTGGGCCCCTTTTTGAAATGACATCATTGCCCGTATGTGTCATAATTATACTTGCTCCCGAGATGGTTCAGGGGCTGATGTGATGTTTTGGTTTCCCGTGCCCGTTTTGAATCATGCCTCTTTGAATTCCGTGCATCCTAACCCTATACATAGGGTGAAGGTTCAATCTATTTTATCTTTCGAACCTTTGAACTTTTTGTTCTCCCTATTTCATCTTTCTCTCTAGTAGCTGCTATCTCGTGCGAGGCCCTTCCATTTCTTTTGAAACCACACTTCTTATCGTTAGAGTTTTGTTTCTCATAGAAAATATCATGACAAAACGTGGACAAAGTAGTAAAAAGGCCAAGGGTAATGCCCCATCTAGGGTTCCACCATCTTCCGATGGTGAAGGAGAAAAGGCAGAGAATGCCCTTGTTCCTCTTAGTATAGACAACGTCCTCCCAAAGAGATACATGTTCGTAGGGATTTTCCAACGAGGAGCCCAGCCCTTCCCTGGGAGCACAGCGAGTTATTACAATCCAACTTGGATGAACTTCGAGAGACGTACCATATTCCGGGCCACGTGGAGATGGTGTCGGCCGGGACAGACTATGCCAATATCCATCGGCCCGGGTACTGCACATTCTATGAGTACCCGTTCTTGATTGGTTACAGTCTCCAAATTTACCCCCTGATGGAGGAGCTTTGTCGTTTTTACAATGTGTGCCCGGCTCAGCTCACTCCCTACACTTTGAAGGTGTGCCGTATTATGACCACCTATGCGGCCAGGGCTGAGTGAAGCGTCTCAGTCCACCACCTCTTATAGTTATTCAGCCCCGGCTACCTGAGAGGTACCATGCTGCAGCTGAAAAGTTACGGCACAAGGGGCTTGGTTGTTAAAGCCGACGACAAGACTAACCGCCGCTTTTGGCGTAAATTCTTCTACATCAGAACGGAGCACCTAGTGCCGAATCCTGAAGGGTTCCCGGAAAGATGGAATCCAGAATGTAAGTATTTTTACTTGTATAATTTCAGGACTGTTTGCGATTTTGACCATACGGCCATTGTGATTTCTTTTGCTTTCCCCCCTTTTTGCAGCGAGGGCTTCTCCACCTCGGTTCTTTGAAAATATTAGGTCGTAGGTGGAGAGAATGATTTCGTATGAAGAGGAATACCGCACCTGGGCTGTGTTTCGTGAACGATACGGTCCGCCAGGTAACTCTTTGATTATGGTTTGGGGGTTTCCTTAGGTTTCGTTACCTGACTTATTCGTGTTGGCAGGTTGGAGCACCCCCAAGAAGAAGAAGAAGAGCGTCGTTACCTCGCCTGGGGCGAGGACTGACTCTGAAGACGAATACATACCTTGTGGCTCGCCCAGTGACGGTGTTCCGGAGGTTCCTCAACCTGAGGTTGCGCCCGTGGCTGCGTCCGCAAGTGAAGCAACTCCTTTAATTAATAGTGGCGTTTCTTCGTCTGCTACTTACGTGCCTTGATCCGTAATCGAACAGGGTTGGCGACCGTTGACGACGGCGGCCTTAGCCGTAATATTGTCGATGGCCTTAGCCATGTATGTAACTTTGACTGTCGTCGAGTTGCTCGTTTGTCGTAGTTGAACTGGATCGAATTACTGACGATGATGGCTTTAGCCTTTTGTATGTTTCGGGGCGGCCTTGGCCGTATACGTAACTTCAGCTGTCGTCGAGATACTTCATTTGTCGTAGTCGAGCTGGGTCGACTTATTGACGACGTTGGCCTTAGCCATTTACATGTTGGAGATGGCCTTGGCCATGTATGTGACTTCGACTGTCGTCGAGTTACTTCGTTTGTCGTAGTCGAGCTGGGTCAGCTTATTGACGACGGTGGCCTTAGCCATTTACACGTTGGAGATGGCCTTGGCCATATACGTGATTTTAGCTGTCGTCGAGTTACTTCATTTTTCATAGTCGAGGTGGGTCGACTTATTGACGACGGTGGCCTTAGCCATTTACATGTTGGAGATGGCCTTGGCCATGTACGTGACTTCGACTATCGTCGAGTTACTTCGTTTGTCGTAGTCGAGCTGGGTCAACTTATTGACGACGGTGGCCTTAGCCATTTACACGTTGGAGATGGCCTTGTCCATGTACGTGACTTCGATTGACGTCGAGTTATTTCGTTTGTCGTAGTCGAGTTGGGTCGACTTATTGACGACGGTGGCATTAGCCATTTACACGTTGGAGATGGCCTTAGCCGTTCATACATTGGAGATGGCCGTAGCCGTTCATACATTGGAGATGGCCTTAGCCGTTCATACATTCGAGATGGCCGTAGCCGTTCATACATTGGAGATGGCCGTAGCCGTTCATATATTGGAGATGGCCTTAGCCGTTCATACATTGGAGATGGCCGTAGCCGTTCATACATTGGAGATCATACTAGTCCAGTCCCTTTGTCATGCCAGTCAGGAGGGCGTATGGAGTGGCTGGTATGATAAACTTGTTTCGTAAGTATCCCCAGGTGTCCCCTCTACCACCTCGTTAAAAACCTCCCCGAGAAAACCCAATTGGGACAAAACTCGGGTAAGGGAAAAAGAGTGCGACTCGGGAGGCGCCCTGAGGTGGGCGACGTTCCAATTGTTTTGGAGAATTTTTCCTTCCATTGTCTCTAATTGAAATGCCCCTTTATTTGCTACTGCTGTGATTTTGTATGGTCCGTCCCAGTTGGTGCCCAGCTTTCCTTCGCTTGGGTCTTTTGACACCAACGTTTTGGCTTTGAGGACGTAGTCACCCACTTTGAGTGGTCGTATTTTGGCCCTCTTGTTGTAGTACCTTTCGACTTGTTGTTTCTGGGCCACCATTCTTATGTGGGCCATTTCTCTTCTTTCCTCGGCCTCATCGAGGTCTTGAAGTTTGTTCATGTCATTCTCTGCTCCGCTTGTATGCGAATATCTCAAGCTTGGTTCGCCGACTTCGACCGGTATGATCGCGCCGGTTCCGTAGACCAGTGAGTATGGTGTTTCTCCTGTGGAGGATTTGGGCGTGGTCCAGCGTGCCCATAGCACTTCCGGTAGTAGCTTAGGCCATAGCCCTTTGGCATCCTCGAGCTTCTTCTTCAGTATGTTTAGTATCGTTTTGTTGGACGACTCTGCTTGGACGTTGGCGGAGGGGTGGTATGGTGTGGAGTGTATTCGCTTAATATGCCATTTGTTGAAGAACTCTGTTGTCTTCTGGTCGATGAACTGTCGTCCGTTGTCGCAGGTGATTTCTTTGGGGATGCCGAAGCAGCAGATGATATTTTTCCATATGAAAGCGATGACTTCCTGTTCGCGTATTTGGGCGTACGCACCTGCTTCCACCCACTTGGAAAAATAGTCAGTTAAAACTAATAGAAATCGTACCTTTACTTTTCCTGCTAGCAGTGGACCGACTATGTCCATTCCCCATTTGATGAAAGGCCATGGGGAAGTGACTGAGTGAGAGGCTCTCCTGGTTGGTGTATCATAGGGGCGTACTTTTGGCATTTTTCGCTTCGACGGACATATTTCGCCGCGTCTTTTTTCATAGTTGGACAATAGTAGCCGGCCCGTATTAAGCAGCGCACGAGGGCGCGGTTGCCTGTGTGGGCACCGCAGTGACCTTCGTGTACTTCTTCGAGTACTGGCATCGTTTGGTGCGGCGCTAGGCACTTGGCCAGGGGTCCGCCAAAAGTCTTTTTGTAGAGCTCGTGGTTTATCAGGCAATACCGGGCGGCCTGTACGCGGAGCTTCTTGGCTTCTTTTTTATTAGGTGGGAGTGTTCCATCCTGCAAATAGGACACAAACAAGTTGCGCCAGTCCCAAGTCAAATTTAAGGAGAGTACCTCAGTATGATCAATGGCTGAATGAAGGAGGGTGACCACGTTTTTTTTGTCGAAGTTTTTAGTGGCAGCGGCCAGTTTTGCTAGGCCTTCTGCCTCAGCGTTCCGCGCCCTCGGAACTTGTTCAAAGCGGCACTCGTCGAGCTCATTCATTAATCTGTGGATTTCTGACTGGTACTTTTGCAATCTCTGCTCCTTGATTTGGTAAGTCCCAGTGACCTGGTTCACCACGAGTTGGGGGTCGCAATGGAGAACAAGTCGCCGAGCTCCATACTTGATGGCTAGTTTTATACCTGCAATAACAACCTCGTACTCGGCCTCGTTGTTAGTCATCTTGAGGCATCGTATGGACTAGCGAATTATTTTGCCCGTGGGGACCTCGAGAACGAGTCCCAGTCCCGATCCCGAGGCATTAGCAGCGCCGTCAGTGTAAAGAGCCCATAGGTCGGTGTTGGAGGGGGCACGATGTGCCTCTTGTTCCGCCTCTGGCAGTATCTTTGCACTGAAGCCGGCTACGAAGTCGGCGAGTACTTGCGACTTGATGGCGGTTCTCGGGAGATATGAGATATCGTGCTCGCTGAGCTCTGTGGCCCATCCAGCGAGCCTACCTGATAACTCAGGCTTATGTAGGACGCTTCTCAAGGGGAAGGTTGTCACTACTTTTATGGGGTGGCATTGAAAATAGGGTCCGAGCTTTCGTAAAGCTACGACTAACGCCAGAGCTAATTTTTCAAGGTGTGGATACCGTGTTTCGGCGTCCACTAAGGTTTTGCTAATATAGTAAATAGAGGATTGCGTACCTTTGGTCTCGCAAACCAATACTGCGCTGACGGCGACCTCAGATACGGCTAAATACACCAGCAGGGACTCGCCCGGATTTGCTTTGGCCAGCAGTGGTGGCGAAGATAGGTACGCCTTCAGTTTTCTCAAGGCTTCGACACATTCCTCATTCCTCTGTAACCCATTGTCCTTTCTCAGTATGTTGAAAAATTTGTGGCATCTGTCGGAGGATCGCGAGATGAATCTAGATAGGGCGGCTATTCGCCCTGTCAGCTTTTGCACATGATTTTTGCTATTCAACATTTCAGGTATTGCATCTATCGCCTTGATCTGATCTGGGTCGACCTCGATACCTCATTGTGATACGAGAAATCCTTAGAATTTCCCTGAGGCTACACCAAAGGCACATTTCTCGGGGTTCAGTTTCATCCCGTACCTCCTCAATATTTCGAAGGCTTCCTTTAGGAGGTCGATATGATCCTCTTTTCTTGTCGACTTCACCAGCATATCGTCGATATAGACTTCCATAGTCTTACCGAGCTGCTCTTTGAACATCTTGGTGACTAGTCTCTGGTACGTAGCCCCTGCATTTTTGAGCCCGAAGGGCATTACCTTGTAGCAGTAAGTCCCTTGATGGGTGATGAAAGTCGTCTTATCCTGATCCTCTTCGGCCATCATGTTTTGATTATAGCCGGAGTAGGCATCTAGGAAGCTCAACAACTCATGTCCTGCGGTGGCATCATTCAATTGGTCGATGTGAGGTAGTGGGAATGAATCCTTCGGGCACGCTTTGTTCAGATCGGTGAAATCTACGCACATTCTCCATTTCCCATTTTTCTTTTTGATCATGACGACGTTGGCGAGCCATTGGGGGTACTTTGATTCCCTGATGGAGCCGTTTGCAAGTAATTTTTCTACTTTCTCGCTGACCGCTTCATTGATTGCAGCATTAAATTTCCTTCTTATTTGCCTTACGGGCGAATGTAATGGATCGACGTTCAGCTTGTGGGTGGAGATGTCTCGCGGAATCCCCGACATATCTGAATGGGAGAAAGAAAATATATCTGCATGGTTAGTTAGGAATTCACGATACTTACTTGGGTTGGCGAGGCCGTGGCCGTGACCGATGTAGGCTTTCTTTGCTGGGTCGGTGTCGTCCAATTGGACTGGGTCGAGATATTCGACCGTTGCTTTACAGGCTTTCACGATGTTGGGATCTCTAATGGCATCCGCTGTCGGTTCGACTTTAGTCCCCGACACGGCTAATTGCTATGCCTCCACACTCGCCCCCTTCAGTTGTTAGGTGTGGGCGCAATCTTGAGCTATTTTGTAGCATTCCTGGGCGGTGTGTGGCTCTCCCCTAATGCTGAATACTCCTCATGGGGTAGGGAATTTGATCACTTGGTAAAGGCTTGAAGGAACTGCTCGCATGGCGTGTATCCACGGGCGTCCTATGATGACATTGTACCGTTTCTTGGTTCATCACGTGGAAAGTTGTTTCAGCGTGACTCCTCCCGCTAAGACGGGCAGTGTTATTTATCTGGATGTCCGTTCCACTGCATTGTTGAAACCAGTTAGTGTTATGCAGCACAGTATTACCCTATCCTCGAGTCCCATTTGTGCAAGGACCCTTGGGTGGATAATACATGCGCCACTTCCGTCGTCGATCATGACTCTTTTAACATCCGTATCAGCGATATGCAAAGTAATAACTAAAGCATCATAGTGAGGGAAAGACAAACCGTCGGCATCAGACTTATCGAAGGTGATACTATCTTCGAAGTCGTCATACCGTTCAAGGGCGATGGTCCGCTTCAGTCTGTGTGTGTTGGCGAATTTGACATGATTGATCACTGAGTCGACGCTTCCTCCGACGATCATGTTTATTGTTCGTGTTGGGAAAAGCGGCTTTGGCATCCCGCGGGGTTGTTCCCATCCGCGTGCAAAATTGATTTTCCCTTTGTCGCTGAGTAATTCCCTCAGGTATCCCTGGTTCAGCATTCTGACCACTTCTTGCCGTAGGCCTATGCAGTCTTCGGTTTTGTGTCCCCGTTCCTGATGGAACTCACATAGGACGTTTGATTTCCTTGTGGCAGGGTCCGATTTCATCTTCTGCGGCCACTGCACCTTGGTGCCTAGCTTCTCCAGTGCGTATACTATTTCTGAAGGAGACACGCAAAAGTTATGTGTGGATAATAAGGGAGGCGTACCTCTTTCGTTTCGGAGTGGGGCGACGTGTCGCTGTAACGCGTCCATATGTCTAGGTGGAGGATGGGAGGATCTAGTGTATGGCTGATGTCGGTCTCTGTTGGAGCGTGGGAGTTGTTCTCGCCGTCCTTCGTTGCGTCGATCTCTCCTTGTTTCTGAGTGTATCGCCGTTAGCCGTTGAGTTGGCCCATTGAGATCATCCTCGTCCGCTCGTACTTCGGCGAAATAGGCGTTGTGGATTTCCTCCCATGTGGTAGGGGGATATTTCATGAGGCGGTACAGCAGCTTCTTGGTCGCCCTCGAACCATTCCTGCTTAGACCGTTCTAGAAAGCGACGACTGCCATAGCTTCCGATATATTTGGCAGACTCATCCTTACCCTGTTAAACCTGGCTAGGAAGTCCCTGAGCCCTTCTCCTGTGGTTTGTCTGATGGCGAAAATGTCGTTGACCCTTGCTTCCACTTTCTTCGCACCCGCATGGGCGGTGACGAACTTATCTGCCGTTTCCTCGAATGTTGATATTGCCTTAGCTGGTAAACTGAGAGTACCATGTCAAGGCCCCTCCTGTCAACGTCTCGCCAAACTTCTTCAGCAGCACTGACGGTACCTGTTCTTTTGATAGGTCGTTGCCCTTCACAGTAGTGACGTAGTGGATCAGATGGTCCTCGGGATCGGTGGTTCCGTCGTACACCCTCAAGTAGGGAGGCATCTTGAAGGTCTTCGGGATAGAGTAAGGGGCATCTTCTTCAGTGTATGGTTGTTCTACGAACCTTCCCACATCGCGTTTTGGTAGCAAATTGGGAGCTCCGGGGATCTTGTCGACCCTCTCCTAGTGTTCCTTCATTTGGTCGCGGAGTGCCTTGTTTTCATTTTCCATTTCTTCCATCTTCTTTAGGATAGCTGTTAGCGTACAATTGCTGATATGTGCCTCGATGGGTTGGTTATTTACTTGTGTAACCTCAGGTTCGCCCATGGCAGCGGTGGTATTGACTGTCGGTACACGCCCGATGTTGCCTTGCGGTGATTTCTCAACCAAGCCACTTAGGGTGCTTGTTAGCCACTCTTCCAGTAGATTTTTAAGACCGTCAGATCTTCGGATGTGGAAGATGAGATCTCTGCACCTGGTGTGATGCTGGGGGTTGCATTTGTGATGACATCGTCACTGGCCTCGTTGAGAGGACCAAGAAGATTGGCTGTGACACCCACTGTAGCTTTCGATCTAGTGTTGTTTTCGGCCATCTTTTCGTTTTTGTGTGGTGTAGAGAAAGGTAGTTGGTTAATCTCTAGGTGGATACCATGATTTTGATTCTCGAAATCTCCACAGACGGCGCCAAATTGTTTGGCTCAAAAGTTAAGAATATACTTTGTAAGCTAGAAAACAATCAAAAACATGAAAGGGTAAATCGTAATCAAATATAATAGACCCAGAGATGTAAGAATGATGTTATTGTAGTAGATCTAATATTGTAAGATGATATTTTAAACTCAAGAGAAGATGTTCGTTAGAGATAGAGATAGAGAAAGAGTAGGAGAAAATGAGAGTGTTGTATTATTCAAGAATAACACTGATGCCTTATTACAATAGGAAGATCCTCTTTATATAGGGAAAGACCTTCCTTGGAATAATAATTAAAAAAATACAAAAAGTGGTCGATGTCCTCCTAGCGAGGACGCCGAGTTCTGACTGGCGTCGCCTTCATCCTTACGTCCGAGCCGTACCCTTCGGCGTAGAGATGTATACTTACTGGGCGTACCCTTCGAAGTAGAGACGTATAGGGCCAAATTTGACACCATACAGATTCTATAATGTTTCAAAATTTATTTTAAAGTTCAAATAATATTTTCAGAATTTAAATCTACTAATTTTCTATTTCTATTTTCAGAAAGACTATTGTTTTTTTATTTACAGGAATACAGATTAATAATAAATTTCACTTTATTAATCCGCTGAAGACAAAACACAGAGAGTTAAAGTGATTTTGACTATCTTACACCTACAAATTCTAATGGTACTAAGTATAAGAGTCGATGTAAAATGAAGGGCCAGGATGAATAGTTGGCTGGTAAATGACAGTGAGAAAATCACACAAGTCTATGTGAAAAGATGAATAACCAAGTGGTCCAACATAGAATAGTGAGATATATACAACTGAAGGATCAATTAAATTTATCTTTGGCTGCTTAATGATCCAAGAAATGAATGTCTTGGCTCTTGAATGCACGATTTTACTGAAATTATTTTTAACAACCCAAATAACACATGCATAGGAGTACATTAACACTTATTTTGGAATATCAATATATCATCAAGCGAATTATCGTTCCATCCTAAGAAAATAATAGAATTTAAGCACAGAAATTAAATTTTTTGATATTCAATGTAACTTATCGATCCTTTAAGATGTTGAGATAAAAGTTTACTTGCTTTATAATTTTATGATAAATCAAGTATTTTAAGATATGTATGAAAAAAAACAGAGCTATTTTTTTTCGTTCCTCTAGTAGTAATACATATAGCGAGCTTCATATCACAAGGGAGTATATATATAATTTAATTGCTACACTTTTTGGTATTGTGCCGTCTAACATAATTTAATACCGTGCCAATTTTGATTTTGATTTTAGTAGTTTATTGGCAAGGTAAATTAAGTTATAGTTTATTTTTGTATAGTGATTTATTTTGATTACCGCTTGTTTTGCCAAGGTTTAAAAGTTTAAGTTAAGTTTATGGTTGTTTTTAAATTAAGTTAATAATGAGATGGCATGAGAAATCACACAAGTCAAAATGAATAACCAAGTGGTCCACGCCTTTCTTCTCTCTCTGTCTCTGCTATCTCTCAAAATTTTGCAGCTAGCAAGTTGTATTTAATAGAAATTTATGTAAATAAAATCTACAGAAACTGCCATAAAATGTCACTATAATTCTGAATGTTAAATCTCAACCCTTCCTTCCTTATCACACACTCTCATCTCTCTCTATATCCCCCACACAATTTCTTCCTTCCTTCTTCCTCTCTTTTACTTTCGTTTTCTCTTGCCCTGGTTGTGCATTCATTTTCCAATTTCAAAAGTACTGTTCCTTATCCTTTTAAATTTTAGTTTAAACCCCTCTTATCAAATTCCCATAGCAATCATACAATATCCTTATTGATAAATACTTCATATCAATACTTATACGACACATTTATAGCTGGTGTGCTATACTTCATTTTCATAGTTATTGAATGAAGCATTAAATACCCTTTTCTTGTTTAAGCACTTGTCGAAACTTCAGCTTTCCTATCAGGTAATTCTCAGAATTATATACCGTTTTCTCGTGAAACGTGACAACCGAAATATGTCGCGAATTCTATCCACACAAGGGAAAAAAAAAACTCTGTTTATTCTCAGTTTCTTGCTTGTATTTCCTTATTTTGTTTCTTCGAATAAATTCTTTTTAAGGAGTGTGCGACTGCCACCTCCAGCAGGTACAATTATAATCCAAAGAAAGGACTATATTTAATTCGTTAATTGGATTTAATAATATATAGGTACATTTAAAGAATCTGAAACTGTGAAAATGGCACCAAACAAGAATGGTCGTGGCAAGACGAAGGGAGACAAGAAGAAGAAGGAAGAGAAGGGTATTTTTTAACAATCTGAATTTGCTCGTTTAATGCATTTTAAAATTAAGATTTAAATGTCAATGATTTTTTATTGCTCACTGATGATATTTTTCTTTTTTGCTGCTCATCAGTTCTTCCGGTTGTAATGGATATAATGATAAACCTTCCGGACGAGACTCAAGTTATTTTAAAGGTTTGTCATTTATGAAGCAAATTTAATGGTTGAAATGACTTATAAAATACAAGGCCAGTGTCATTAACTTGTTTAAAACATAGGTTTTTTTTTTCTTTCCAAAATACAAGCAAGTTAAACAATACCAATTATTTATTTTATCCGAGTACTTTTGTGTTAGTTTTTGGTTGATGTTCAAGTTCAACCTAGTAGGTTGCTTTTTCAAGGAAGCAGATTCAGCTTCTAACAGTTTGGCTTTCTAATTATATTCCAAATGAATGAGGTGCTAAAGTTCTTCTATTTTTCAAAGTAGTCGGTTAACCATCTCAACTCTCAAGATTTCATTGGTTACTTGTGCACAACTCTTTAAACTATTTTCTAATTTTGATATCTATTACTACTATTTTTGAAAATTGAATGGCCCATAAGCAAATCCACTAGAAGT
This sequence comes from Nicotiana glauca, assembly GCA_026770625.1. NCBI lineage: Eukaryota > Viridiplantae > Streptophyta > Magnoliopsida > Solanales > Solanaceae > Nicotiana > Nicotiana glauca. Next base: position 44,394 of record MU714662.1, read on the forward strand.
CGTATAAATAAAATTCATATGGTCGACCAAAAAAGTTGAGAGGCGTAGAAACAAAAGTTATATATCAGTTTGGTTGGTCATATCAACGTGTACGCAATATATACTATTTAATGACAATAAAATATTTTGTGAATGCGATGTAACTTAAAATTCATGAAGTGATGTGGATAAAGTGAGCTTAACATTTTTTTTTGTTAATAATTCACTTGGCAATAATTTATCTAGGAAAAATATTGCTACCCATTTATTAATATTACATTAATATTCAACTATCTTAAATTATTTAAACGTTTTTTTTTTGTTTGAGCAGGGAATATCTACGGATAGAATTATTGATGTTCGTCGATTACTATCAGTGAACACAACAACTTGTAATATCACCAATTTCTCATTATCTCATGAGGTAAATAAAGGGCATTACTAGACCTGTCATATTCTCTTATCTTTTTCCCTTATGAGGAACATTTGATTTTTACCCCACTTAACAGGTAAGAGGCCCACGTTTAAAAGATACAGTGGACGTTTCCGCACTGAAGCCCTGCCTCCTGAATCTCGTCGAAGGTAAAAAAAAGTTCACAATCCATGACGTCGTATAGGATATTTCTATTTTAGGAAGTAGTCCCCTAGTCCTAGGCCGTCAGGTCTTGAAATTTTCAAATCCCGATTTAACCCTCGAACATTTTTTTTATTTCCTTTTTTTGACACAGAGGATTACGATGAAGAAAGCGCCACGGCGCACGTTAGAAGGCTGCTGGATATCGTTGCTTGTACGACGAGTTTTGGGCCGTCGGGAAGTAGTGGCAAAGAGTTGAAAAGTGAGACTAGCAAGAATGCGCGAGGTGCGCAGGATAACAAGAGCACCAAAAAATCCAACAAGGCTCGGGCAAATGATAAGCTACCGTCGCCGCCGCTATCGCCGACGCCGCTATCGCCGACGCCGGCTCAGCAGCTGGGCAAAGATGCGGCGGCAGTGGACGTAGAGGGAGAGATGAGCAATACGTGCCCTAAGATTGGAAGCTTCTATGAATTCTTCTCGCTTTCTCATCTCACGCCTCCTCTTCAGTGTAATGCTAAAAAAGTGCTTTAATTCAGACACCGATTTCTTGAAGTCCTTTTTGTTCAATTAAAGCTAAAAAACAAGTGCTTTAATTCCCAATTTCTTATAATTAATAATTAAATAACCGTAATATTTGCAGTCATAAGAACAGCAACAAGACAGCAAGATGATGAAGTTTTGCCAGATGATCATCTTTTCTCTCTTGAAGTAAGGCTATTTGAAACAAGCTTCATTATTTCTTAGTCTAATGATTTCAGTCATGTGACTCTCAGATATCATCTAACCATAAAATAACATATTGATGGGCATCTGTCATTGTTTATAGGTGAAACTTTGTAACGGGAAGCTGGTTATCATTGAAGCTTGCAGAAAAGGATTTTACAACTTGGGAAAGCAGGGGATTCTTTGTCACAATCTTGTTGATTTGTTGAGACAACTCAGTAGAGCATTTGACAATGTGGGCATATTCTCTAACTTTAAATTCAGCCATGCTAGTTTTGTTTTATTTGTTTGTAAGGATATATAGTTATTGAAATTGACGTTGCTCATCCTTCTTTTCAGGCTTACAATGATCTCATGAAAGCATTCTTAGAGCGTAATAAGGTGCAGTCAAATGATTCCCCTGACATGTTTCATCACCTTAAATTTTCTAAAACTGATTACATATAGTAAATGTTTTCTTCATTCGTTTAAGATTATCCTGTATCCAAGGGTGTAAACTGTTTTTCTTCTTTAATACAGTTTGGGAATCTTCCGTACGGTTTCAGAGCCAACACATGGCTTATACCACCTGTGGGAGCACAGTTGCCATCTATCTTCCCACCTCTACCTGTGGAGGACGAAAAATGGGGAGCAAATGGAGGTGGTCTAGGTCGAGATGGAAAATCTGATTTGTTACCTTATGCCAATGAATTTCTGAATGTTGCATCCATGCCTTGTAAGACAACAGAGGAGAGGCAGATCCGAGACAGGAAGGCTTTTCTTCTTCATAGTTTATTTGTTGATGTCGCCATTTTTCGAGCCATTTCAGCTGTAAAGCATGTCATGGAGAACGTCAAACCAGCTCACTGTGATTCGAATGGAGAAATCATTTTTAATGAAACAGTTGGGGACTTGAGCGTGTTTGTTACCAAAGATGCCTCAAATGCTAGTTGCAAAATAGATACCAAAATTGATGGATTTCAAGCAACTGGAATAGCTGTGAAGAATCTGATGGAAAGAAATCTACTGAAGGGGATAACTGCTGATGAAAATACTGCCGCCCATGTAAGAAAATACTAAGAAAAATGATGTAGATCCTAATGTTTTTGTTTTTACTCCTGATATAAGAGCATTTGATTGAAAAAAAAACTTGCTGCATTTTCAATTCAGGATATTGCTACTTTAGGTGTTTTGAATGTAAGGCATTGTGGTTACATTGCAACTGTAAAAGTTCGAGGAAAAGAAAATGACAAAGTGGGCAATCCACTGCAAAGCATGGAAATTCCTGATCAGCCTGATGGTGGTGCAAATGCCCTCAATATCAACAGGTATTACTTGAATTTTCTCACAATAAGCCAATAAGTCATAGTTAATTGGTCTCTTTCTGTTGTGGTTTCGCAAAGCAAACAACAAATATTTTCTTCTTTTTTGACTATTAAAAGGTGAAGATAAGGTTTTATTGAGCTCTTGCACAAATACTTCTTTAAGTTAGATAAAGTGGGATTCTCGTTCTGGTTCAGCTTTTAGACATAAAAGTTTGTTGGAGGAAGAAATTATTCTGGAGGAGAAGTCTTTAACTCGGAGATTTTTCCAAAATTACATGCAATAAAACAACTGCACTCCAAGACCTTTTTTGCTCTGATGATGTAGTGCTTTAAAATTTCCTGGTCTCCGATCCTTCCTAAACCTTTTCCTGGTCTCCGATCCCTCCTAAACCTCATTGTCCACAGCTTCTATATAGATTTTAATTGGAATGCTCTTCCAAAGGTAAAAACAATGAAGAAAGTAAAGAGAAACATTATGCCTCAATTTGGGGTAACTTGATAAATTTTAATAGCTTTAGCACAATTTTGACCTTCCACTACAATCATCCATGACATGTAAAAACATGATAGTTATGTGCAACATCTCCCAATGCACTACTATTAGGTTGCTCTATTGTCTTGGATTGTCGGAACTTAATAACCTCGTGCTAATCGTTTGTCATTTCTGTGTGATATTCACATCTTACTGGTCCTGTATTTTGAATAGATATTTGCTATTGGACATACCTACTGCATTCGTCTTCTCAACACTTAATTGTCCATTTTTCTTACTTAACATTTTATCTTGAAGTTTACGCTTGCTCCTTCACAAGAAAGTGGATAGCAAGGTAGGGCATTCAAAACCTTCAGCAGCTGAAGAGATGACTAGCTATCAGGCATTTGTGAGGAGAATACTAGAACAGAGTCTTACGAAGCTTGAAGAAGAGAAAATAGAAGGTGACTGTTTCATCAGATGGGAACTTGGTGCATGCTGGATACAGCACTTGCAAGATCAGAAGAAATCAGAAAAGGAAAAAAAAAACCCAGTTGAGAAGACAAAAAATGAGATGAAAGTTGAAGGGCTTGGAATACCTCTTAAGTCACTCAAGAACAAAAAGAACACAGATGGGGCTAGCATGGAATCCCAGTCTGAAAGCTTCAAATCTGTTGCAAATGGTGTAGGAGGGGGATCAGGAAAAGGCATCCCAGAGTCTGGGAATTCTCAGTTTGAGAGTGATACGGATCAAAATCAGCTTGTACTCAAGACATTGTTGTCTGATGCCGGTTTTACTAGGTTAAAAGAGTCAGAGACTGGACTTCACCTTAAGGTAGAAAATTTTCAATTTTTATTGACAGATTATTAAAAGGCCTTAATTGGTTTCCGTTTTCTAACCCCTTCCTGCTGTTGATAGTCTTTGGAAGAGCTGATTGATCTGTCACAGAAGTATTACAATGAAGTTGCCCTTCCAAAGCTGGTAATAATTAAATAGTATTGTGTATATATAAACCTATAAAAAAAGTGTATGATAGATACATCAATTTGTGAGAAGTGGTCTCTTAGCTGTGTTTCATTTCACTTGCATTGCAGGTTGCTGATTTTGGCTCTTTGGAACTCTCACCAGTAGATGGTCGAACTTTAACTGATTTCATGCATACCCGGGGTCTACGTATGCGTTCTCTTGGACACGTAGTAAGTCTTATTGGTCATTTTTCTACTCTGACTGATTTCTCATGTGTTTTTTTTTTGTGTGTGTGTGTGTGCCTGGTCTGTCTGTCTGTAGACACAAACACACACATTTGTCTACTTTATCTTTAATTTCTCTGTCTTCTAGTCTAGTAACTTCCTTTCTCCAAGTCATAATACTTTTTTTTGTTGATGAAGTATCTCCAAGTCATAATACCTTTTACCTGGGAACATTCAATTGTATCAAGATAATCAAATATGAATGTTGGAATTTTGTTAGAACTATCAAAAGTTCTTAAAATTATCTGAAAGTTGCTTTTCACATTCTTTATCTCTTTCTTAGTGCCTTTACATTGATCTGGCTGGAGATGATGGTAAATCCCATGTGCAGCTGTAAAACAATTTTAGGTAGATTTTATCTCATTAAGCTGCGCCTAAATTGATCCTTGCTTCTTTTTTCTCTTGGGCAGGTTAAACTTTCCGAGAAGTTATCACATGTTCAATCTCTTTGTATACACGAGATGATAGTCCGGGCTTTTAAACATATTTTGCAAGCAGTTATTGCATCTGTTGTTGACATTGAGGATATGGCTGCTATAATTGCTGCTGCCTTGAATATGATGCTTGGGGTACCTGAAAATGATGAATCAAATGAGTCTCACGGCGTTGATTCTTTGATCTGGAAATGGCTGGAACTATTTTTGAAGAAGCGATATGAATGGGACGTAGGGAGCCTAAACTACAAAGATGTGAGGAAATTTGCAGTTCTTCGTGGTTTATGCCATAAGGTACTTCAAACTCTTTTTCTGAACAATTATTAAGAATGGCCTTAGTGTGGGAGCATTGCATGTGTAGTTTTTTGTCCTAGGTTATATTCCTTTTCCACTATTAAAAAAACATTTTCAATAAATGTTGTTTGTAATTGAATGATGAAAATCTGAATAGTTATCGTTCAGTATACATTATATGTCAAAGATTGTGCGTGGTTGCATTTGATGGATTTGGGAGGCTACGCAGTTGAGTATATCTGACCATTCTTCTGAGAATGTATTAATTAGTAAACACTTGGATTTTCACCATCTTTGAAGTAAGAAAAAATATTTGCTAAGACAGTGATTTGACTAGCCAATTGTAAAGAAGGTATATGAGTTATTCTGTATGTTGTTTTATCTAGTGTCGCTTGTAGGTGCTCTAATTTGTTTATTATTTAACACGGGAAAAGATAAAACTCTTATGCAGATAAACCTGAATACTTTGGTGATGGGAATGAATATTGTTACAATATTTTTTCAAATACGACACTTACGAGAACTTTTTCTGTATAGGTGGGAATTGAACTGGTTCCAAGAGATTATGAAATGAGTTCCCCAAATCCTTTTCAGAAAGTAGACATTGTCAGCCTAGTACCAGTGCATAAGGTGATAATGCAACCCTGTCAACGTGCTCGATACTTGGAGATATTATGCCGAATTCTCCTTTGTTCGTACTTGCTAAATGTTTTCTACTTCCCCTTGTATCTTTGTGCCTCCTTTTTTGCAGCAAGCTGCTTGCTCTTCTGCAGATGGTAGGCAGCTTTTGGAATCATCCAAAACAGCTCTCGATAAGGGAAAACTTGAAGATGCTGTCAGCTATGGGACTAAGGTAATTGATTTTTAGATAAAAAAGAGTTGTGTATTACATTTTCCCTTCTTCCGAGTGAAACATTCTATTGTAGAGAAACCAAGTTATTTTGGCGGGCTTCACAACTCCATGGCTTTTTAGGTTTTGCCATCTGTTAATCTTGGATATACTAGAAAAGATTGGATTAGAAGAAAAAATAAGCAAAAGCCCGGTGATACTTTCGTACACCATGTGATCAGTGCTGCGATTTTTTGTGGTGCTTTCAGGCTCTTGCTAAGCTGGTTGCAGTATGTGGTCCATACCATCGGATGACAGCTGGAGCTTATAGCCTTCTTGCTGTTGTTCTGTATCACACCGGTGATTTTAATCAGGTATTCTTCAGAAGCTCGTCAACATAGATCTCCTTAGTCCTACATTGTTACTTTTTCTGTCTGCTTCAACTACTCTGACTCTATCCATATTCAACTGTAAAATGTGTTGATACTGGTGGTATCCATGACAGGCCACAATATATCAGCAAAAGGCCTTGGACATAAATGAAAGAGAGTTGGGCCTCGATCACCCAGACACCATGAAAAGTTATGGTGATCTTGCAGTTTTCTATTACCGACTTCAACACACAGAGTTGGCTCTCAAGTATGTTTATTTCTTTTAGATTGCCCAGTACCTAAATTTCTTTTATGGTGCAACTATTAAAAAAAAGAAACAAAAAGAAGAAGAAGAAAGAGGACGAATTATAGAAGTGGATGTGGAGATTCATTATCCTACACTAGACTTTTTGCTGTCTTTGACTTTCTGGCTGTCGCTTTGTCAAGTTAATTGAAAAATATATTAGAGAGTCTAAATTATTGAATATTGGATTGAGACTGGTCTCTATGGAGCAGCATAGATAGGAGAATTCATATAGCTGACCCCAACTAGCTTGGGATTGAGGCGCGTTGGTTGTTGTTTTTGGTCGATGTCTTTTTGGTTCTCTTTCCTCTTATTGTAGCTAATTAATTTTTTATCAATAAGATTGGCAAAAACACCCCTGTAATAAGAAGTATACCAAAAGTAGAAACCTAACAAAAAGATATGGTTTTCTGCGAACGACACCCAATCTTCTATACCTGCGGGAATCTCGTGGGTGCACCAAGAGGTAATAAGGGATGAGAGGCTACTCCTCAAGTGTACAAAACCCGTCTCAATTCCATCAAAATCAATCTCTCTCTCTCTCTCTCTCTTTACTCTCCATTGCGTTGTCTCTTCCATTCTCTTAAGGTCCATGCAAAAAAAGAATTCTCTAACTGTGCATGGCATTACCCATTGATGACCAAAGCAACACAGTTTTTCCCTACCACAAGCAAGACTCGATCCGGCAATGTAAAAAGAGGTGATTCGAGTCTTTACCCGAATCTCTGCAAATGCTTATTGTTGCTAATTGTTGTATTGAACTTGTTTAACTGATTGCTTGAATCGTGAAATGTTACATAATGTTAGTGGGGAAGAGGTTTACCAATAGCCATGCTAGGCACTGAAGTTGATGTAGCCGTGGTACTGAATATTGAATCAAGCTTGTGAAATGCCTATGATAGATTGAAATTTGGGCGAGGAATATGATCTTGAGTGACAGTTCAAATAATAAAGTTTGCGTACCTGGAGTGGTCAAGTTATGAACAATAAAAAAAGAAAAAAAAGTTGGTCAGATTATGTACAAAATAGAACTAAATCTAAAAGTCCTTATAAAAACACACTAAAATCAGCATGGTGAAAACTTTTCCACTCCCAATAATGAAAGATTGTACCACTCATATCTGCTCCTCACTTTTGACATTAACATAGTAATGCTTTAATATTTGTATTGATTCTTTTCATTTTTATCATGTTGTTATTCCCTCTTTATTGCCAATTTACCATTTCGATTGTTCAGGTATGTAAAACGAGCTCTTTATCTGTTGCATCTCACATGTGGCCCCTCACATCCAAACACTGCGGCGACATATATAAATGTGGCAATGATGGAGGAAGGGCTTGGTAATGTGCATGTTGCCCTCAGATATCTCCATAAAGCTTTGAAGTGTAACCAGAAGTTACTTGGTCCTGACCATATTCAGGTTCCTTTCTTCTTCCGCTGGAGTTTATTGGAGTTGTATTTTGTTTTATTTATCGCATTCACAGCTCCCTCTAGTTCTTTAGGCATGTCAAACGAAGGTGGCCTTATTCTGGAAAAAATGACCTCTTATTTCCTATTCTACGAGATGAATATTAAAATAATTGAAAAAAGGGGCTGGTACGGGATAATTTCCTTGTCAAAGAGTGTACTTGTGTACTTGAGTAAATGTGTTATTGAATTTCCATCAACTATGTACGGTATGCTTATATGACTATAAGAAAAGAAGTAATGCCATTCAAGTCATTGTTTTTGATGCCTATGGCCTGGCTATAGGGCTAAGATGTTCACAAATAAGCTTCAGTGCAGCACCTGCAGGTAGACGATTTCTTTTTTTTTTCTTTGTGATTTATCTGTCACCAGCCATTGACATCAGATAGTCTTAAGATATGCAAGACATTGCTGACTACCACAGTTGCTGAATTATAAGTTCATTCACAGTTCCATCTTTTTTTTGGTTCTCTTATTTTCGTTTTAATCGACTAACTTCAGTGTGATCTTTAACAAATGACTGTACTTAAGGCTTCTTTTGTTTCGGCTTTAAAGTAAGTACTCATTGTTAGCACATCTGGACCCCAGAGTGCGCCAAAGGGAAATAAGGGTTAATCATGAACCTTCCTAATCTTTAAAGTAATTATGTTTGAGCTGACAATAGGTAAAAATTGCCTCTCCACCATTTTCAGTAGATTGATGCCTTAGAGGCTTAGACTGAGATATTTGAAGCTATGTGATATCTATCAGAAACTCAGAATGTGGTTTGCTACCGTGCTTGTTTATGTTTGTGGTATTTTAGCTAATAAAACTATACTTACTTTCTTTGGTTCATGCTCTGATGCATGGTGCTGTATTTTTGAGCTTGATTAAACACGTGCAAGATTGAAACCTTCGAGTTGTTAAACGAACTCCATCAATATATTGTAATTCTTCAAAACCATGTCTTAGTTTGTTGCAACATAATTAGACACCCTTCATTCTGATTAACCCAGTCAATTATCTTTTTGGGCTCTTGCCTTAGCCTACACCTGTCTGATCTAGTTACCTTTGTGCCTCTCTTATTTCCAGACAGCTGCAAGTTACCATGCTATAGCAATCGCACTCTCTTTGATGGAAGCTTATCCTTTGAGTGTTCAGCATGAGCAAACAACCTTGCAGATACTCCGAGCAAAGCTTGGTCCAGATGATCTTCGCACTCAGGTTAACTTCTGTCTCATGCACATGTACACAATCACTAGGCCCACTCTTTTGCTCCGGAGAAAAGGCAGATGAACAAGTTGCATTTTACTGGCCTTGTTACTTTTTTTTTTTTCTCTTTCCTTGTGAAATTATATTACCTCAAATGAATATCAACCAATGCTTTACGCAGACATAATTTCTTCGGGGTAAACTACTAAAAGTACAACTCCAGATGTCAATACTAATCAGGTTGTCTTTAAATGGCATGGCATTTCTTTTTGGGTGGCTAAGTGATGGATTGAGTGACGATACTATAGAAATATGATGTAGCTTCTCTAGTAATTTTAGGGCTATTTTGTTTTAACTTCAGCCAAGTATTTTTCATAATTACAAATTGTTCTGATCTTTGCTGAAGGATGCTGCTGCATGGCTTGAGTATTTTGAGTCAAAGGCTTTTGAACAGCAAGAAGCTGCTCGGAACGGAACCAAGAAGCCTGATGCATCAATAGCCAGCAAGGGTCATTTGAGGTATATTGCATGTATTGCTTATTTTAAATTTATTAGCAGACTTAATGAGTAAAACAGACAACCTTAATTTCTGTCCTAGCTCTTATTAGACTGCAAGATATTGTAATCACTGAAGGACTTGAATCATCATTGTCTTCCAGAGCATATGTTTGATATTTCTTTCACCCACTGTCTAGTCCTTTTGCATTGAAATTAGAGGATGTGTTCACTATGCCTTCATGTGCTGTCTCTTCAATTTATGCTCAAAGGCATCCTGATTATTTTATTGCATCAACGCCTGCAATCCATCTATGTATATTGAGTTTGTTATGACACTCCATTTGGTGTGTCTTTCTTGCTTTAAGATCCCTCTATTTTAGGAATATGAATTTTTGTAGGAAGGACAATGTTCAGTGGCTTGCAATGTAAAAGTTTTATGTTTCCTGGGGATCTTGTAATTGCATAAATTTTTATGCACATAGGGTTTCATAAAAATGTACTACTGGATAGCCATACTCTAGAGATCACTTAGTAAAATATTTCAGCTTTAATCTTGTGGTGATATACTCTATTACAGTGTGTCAGATTTGCTCGACTACATCAATCCAAATCCTGATGCCAAAGGGAGAGATGTTGGATCAAAAAGAAAAGGTTTTGTTTCAAAGGTACGTGATGCTTAGAATACCATATCTTTCTTGCCTTCTTATGATTTTCGAATACTTATCAGCATGAATTGGTCTATGGAAATAATCTTGGACGAAGTCATTCATCTTATGAAAACTTGTTATAAATAAGCAGTAGCAATTATGTTATTTCTGGAAGGTCTACCATCTGTAATACCAGTCTGGAAGAGAAGAGGGAATGAGTGAATTAGTTTAAAAGAGAACTGGTACTGTTTAGAAGCTATGACATCTTTCTAGGGGGATTCTTTTGTAGTTTTTGGGAGATGTATTTGGTTATCAGCTCAAGTTTTTTGTGCCGACTTTATATGTATGACAATGTTACCAATCTAAAAAAGGAAGCTTTGATATCTTTCTGGCACTCTAAGTTCTGTTTGCCTTTCCTGTTCTTCCCAAATATGCACTGTAGCTTGAAACTTGAGGCTGACATTGCATATGCCTGATAAACTACCTACAATGCTCTCAAGCGAAATGTGCAAACAATGCTCTGTAGATGGTTAAGTGGATCAACTCCCCTTTTCTTATCCTTCCTCTTTCTCTCATTTTTTTTCCAGGCTTTTATTTCTCAGGTGAAGGGACAATCTGATCAAAGCCATGTTACCTCACCAAACTCTGACACTCCTAAAGATGTCCTAAAAGAAGAGTCAGATGAGGAGAAACAAATTGTTGAAGATCATACTGATCCCAAGATGAATTTGGAACCCGTTGACACAGTAGTTAAATCCCATCACGATGGAGATGAAGAAATTGCTGAGGACAGACCCATTCATTTGGTGAAGGAAGCTTCAATTGAGAAGCCTGTTGTCCGTGAAGTCTTATCTGAACCTTCTGCTGAAGCAGAAGATGGATGGCAGTCAGTGCAGAGACCAAGGTCAGGTGGTTTCTATGGACGAAGACGAAGGCAGAGGCGGCAAACCATCAGCAAGGTCATTGGTTACCAGAAAAAGGACTCTGTTTCTGAGGTTGATCATGCTAAACTGAAGAATAACTATCAAGCTAGTAAATATTATTTCTTAAAGAAACGGACATCACCAGGAAGTTATGCAGATTATTACATAGCAAAAAATCAATCTCCTGGTACCAAACTTGGTCGAAGAGTCATAAAAGCTGTAACCTACCGTGTCAAGTCTGTGTCATCATCTGTCAGAGATGCTGTTCCCGAGATCTCCACAACTGGAGGAGATTTGTTAGCTACTTCGTCAGAGCAGGTCCAAGTTTCTGCAACAAAAGAGGTTGTGTCACTACCAAAGAGAAGTTCGATTGTAAACCTAGGAAAATCTCCTTCCTATAAGGAAGTGGCACTTGCCCCACCAGGTACCATCTCTATGTTGCAGGAGAGAGTTTCTGAAAATGAAGTTCCTGATAATCAAGACGTTCTAAAAGTTGGAGAGGAGAGCAGTGGAGCAGAAGAAAATTCTGAAACAATGAGAAGAGATGCAGAATCCATAAAGGAAGAGAACATTCAGGATCTTGTTACAGATTCTGCTGATCAAGTACAAAATGAAACAGAAGATACTGACAACAAAGAAGAAACTCAACTGAGTGATCTCAAAGGTGGTGAAATTTCAGATGTGATATCTGCAAATGCATCTATTCAACCCGGTCATGTTGATGTTAGTCCAATGGAACAGGGAAGTGTCCAGGCTCATAATGTTGCTACTTCTGACAATTCTCGCAAAGTGGATCTCTGTGAAAAGGACTCATCAAGCAATTTGGATCCTAGCTGTATCTCGAATTTGACCTTGCAAGACATGGATCATCTGAAGGTAACAGCTGCATCATCTCTTACATGTGATGCAAGTCGAGAATTGTCGCGGAAGCTATCCGCATCAGCAGCACCATTCAGTCCCTCCCCAGGCGTTGCCCGTGTAGCACCGTTACCTATGAACATTAATCTCCCTTCTCCTCCTGGAACACTACCACCCGTTGGCCCTTGGCCAATGAACATGTCTCTTCATCAAGGCCCACCAACTATGTTACCCAATCCAATGTGCACCTCCCCTCATCACCTGTACCCTTCACCTCCGCACACCCCAAACATGATGCACCCATTGCGCTTTATGTACCCTCCATATTCTCAACCCCAGACGTTACCTCCAAGTACGTTCCCGATGAGCAGCAGCAATTTCCATCCGAATCATTATGCTTGGCAATGCAATATAGCTCCTAATGCATCTGAGTACGTTCCTGCCACAGTTTGGCCTGGCTGCCACCCAGTCGAGTTTTCTATATCACCACCTGTGATTGAGCCATTAACTGACTCAATTTCTGCTGTTAAGGAGCCATCTGATAACCCTGAAAGCATTATTTTGGCAACAAGCTTACCAGTAGATCTTAACACTGGGGATGAAGTTAAGGAAGAAGTAAATCTTCCAGCATCACAGACTGGGGAGAGCTTAGCTGCGGTTGGATCAGAGAAAGAGAGAGCAAGCAGCATTTCCGATTCACATTTTGTTACCTTGTCCAGTAATCAATCAGAAGAGGGTAATGGATCAAATGAGAACGCTGTGCAGAGAAATCCTACGGAGACTGATAAGGAGAAGACCTTCAACATTTTGGTACGGGGTCGGAGGAACCGCAAACAAACTCTAAGAATGCCAATTAGTTTGCTCAAGAGACCATATTCCTCTCAGCCCTTCAAAGCTGTATATAGCAGGGTTATAAGAGAAACTGAGGTTCCCAGGTCTACCAACTTTGATTCACACGAACATGGCATAGCAACTGCTACTTGAGGCGGTTTTTATGCCTTCTACCAGATAACTCTAGCAGGATGGTCTGTTGAAGCTGAGTATACATATCTGTTGGTCATATACAATGACTGCTGGAATTTATTGCTGTTCTGGTTCTCATGGCTTTGATGTTTCTTGGCTTTCAGACTATGCCACAGATTGACTTAAAGGTTAGTTCTCTCCTTACCAAGGCTATTTTCCTGCTTCCAATTGGGCAAAAAGATCATCCTTTGCTTAATCGTCCTTTTAACTCTTGGGAAAGTAGAGATACATCTAGCTTTTTTTGGACCGACCTACCGATGGGTTTAACATTAACAGAATAAAATCTACCTTTGATGTACAGTAGAATTCAAAAAAATTCAGCGCGTATAGTGTTGACATATCAGTAAGTGAATAAGCTAAGTTGTAGTCTCATGTAGCAAATGGTTGCAATCCTATATCCTTCTATAGAAAGACTTGAAGGAATGATCGAAACTGTATGCTGTAACTGATAATGGGCGCTATATTTTGAGTTCACTAATTAAATCTGATATTAATTTTACTCCATGAAGCAACAATGTATGGTTTCTGCTTACACATGTTTTTTTTGTTGATATGCAGGTTCACTTCTCAATATACTTTTTGACGCTAAGGAGTTTTTTTTTTTTTTTTTTTTTTTTTTTTTTTTTTTTTTTTTTTTTTTTTTTTTTTTTTTTTTTGTTTATGCTTCATTCACAGTTTGGTTAGAACATTTTTGTCTCTTTAGGAGCATAGTGCAATATAAAATTATTCTTCTCGTCATTTTCTCAGTTGCAAGTGATTATTGGTTTCACTGACTTTGTATATGATACCAAATTTTTCGACTGCTGCAACAAAGTATATCTGGATCTGATCTAGGACTGAAAGTTTTACGCAATACATTCTGCTCTAAGTTCAAATTTTACATGATTTGAAATGAATTCTGAGATTTTTGGATTCCATTTGGATTGGGTACGAAGGAAGCTTGCAGAGGCACATTTATCTACTTACAGTATTTAGTAGAATATGTTCATTCCTCCTATAGGCTGGCGGGATATTATTCAGACTAATCATGTACTAGCATTCATTGTAAGACTATTAGGTGTCTAATAACAGCTCTGATGAGCAAAGGGTGAAATACATACTGATTCAATGTCACGATACTAGACTTCTGATCTCCACAAATGAATGTTTGCTAGATTAAAGTTGTCAATACATGTAATCCCTTCAAAAGCACTAAAGAATATGAAATAAAGAAAGGAAAGTTCAGTTCTTCCTTCAGAGGAGACATTTTTAGAAGCACTAGCAAAAGTGTTGAGTTTGTTTCAAGGAGGCTTTGGCCCTTAGATGTGCTGAGCCTGCAGAATCCAAAATCATCCACAAAAGTATATTTGGGACGGAATTCTGTACAACTTCTGTGAAGAGCACTCCTAATGGTGAATGAACTTAATGTTATTTTGGGTGGGGTGGGGGGGTGGTTCTACTTGTTCACCTAGTCTACCTTTAACAATTATATGCTTTAGGTCTTTGCTAGATTGAAGTCGTAGGGTAGTTAGGAAGAGTTGGTTCATCCAACTTCTTTAGCCTTAACAACGTTTCCAAGATGATGCATGCCAACATTGTTGAACCGAGAACAAATCCATAGCCTATTTTCCATCCTTCCCCTGAGCCTGCATAGTGCATCCCCAAGACTATGTTCACAGCTCCAAAGAAGAGAGCAGTCCTGCCCACCCAACCGTGATACAAATTCCAGTACTTGCGATACTTGCTGTCTTTATCTGGTCTTACAAAAAATGCCAAAACCTGCATGTGAATGTAAAATAAAGTGAATGTTAGAGCGGCTTCTATGATCCTAAAATATGGGACCTTAGATATGACACGTTTTTCTTTTTTAAAAGAAGGCATCCATTCATTAGAATGAGGATGTTTGTAAATCTACTCTCCTCCATGTTTAGAGTTCCAGCAGCTAAATCATTGGTTTTAGCATACCCTCAATTATCAAGATATGAATATCATTTTTGCTGAATGAGATTAGGGACAAACCTGAAGAATACTAAGCACAAGAATAAGAATGCCTATGCCTTGATGTCCTGGAATATGGGGCTGCAGCCTGTTGTTGATTTGAACTCCGACAACCACTCCAGCAAGTCCTAATATGAATCCTATGAATTGAGCAGATACATGAAAGTAGTACCATAACGGTTGGCTCCTAAAGTATCTTGCAAAAATTGCTCCAAAGGGAGAGAATATTCCCCATCCTAATATACCCAACACCCCATGGGTTTTCTTTGAGCTCATGTAGTTAGTAGGTGTATCAGTGGCAGCAAATGAAGTACCTGAGGAGAAAGAGAAAATCATCTCAACTAAATAAGGCTAACATCATCTAAGCACAGGCTTTATAGAAGGCATGGAGAAACACTGAGAATTGCGCATTGCGAAGGCCATTGCTTTAGTGCACATGTGATGTATTTGTGTCAATTTTGATACTATATTTTAGAAAAGGACAACTCGGTGCACTAAGCTCCCGCTATGCGCGGAGTCCGGGAAAGGGTTGGACCACAAGGTTCTATTGTATGCAGCCTTACCTTGCATTTCTGCAAGAGGCTATTTCCACGGCTCGATCCCATAACCTCCTGGTCACATGGCAACAACTTTACCAGTTACGCCAAGATATACATGATATTTGGAGAGACAGAGATGACCAGACCTGAAGAGAAGTCGAATTGTATGGTTGTTTTGTCCTCATGAACAGTGAGATGGTGGTGCTGAGGAGATTTGGTGGAGAAAGCTAGTAAGATTGGTTGAGTTTTTAGAGGAGTTGGATACTTCAACTGGAAGGCTAAGTAAGCTGTGGCACCTTGAACGTAGATGATGGGCGGAACACTTGTCAATGGCAGCTCCCCTTTATCTGGTATGATTTTTGAGGGAGTGAATCCCTCAACATAATATTGTTTGATTTTTCCATGACCTGCTGGAGTCACCCATCCAACCATACAGCTAGAATTGATCATCATTCCATCTGGGGAGAACCCCATTCCTATCCAGCCAGACGTGTAAATGGTTGATAACACAATGGTGATCACATTATCTTTACTCTGAGAGTACTGTAGTCAGAAATTAAGTTGAAGTCATTATAATTGCATAATAAGCTATTGATCTCCCTGCAATGCACTAATTGATAGTATCATCTATTCCCTTTGTTTCAATTTATTTGACATTATTTCTTTTGTTATGTCTCTAAATGGTTGACAAATTTATATGTTTAGAAACTCCTAGCGTTTGAACATAGATTTCGTTGAAACTTGAAAAAAATAAGTTTTTAAGGATGAGATGAAAAATGCTTTTTGGAAAGTTGAAATTGTGTTTGGAGATGCATTTTATTTGAAAATAATTTGAAGTTTTGTGACTAGAAAACTCCAAAAACTTCAAAGCTGTTTTTAGGATTTGAAAATTTTGTTTTCAAAATCTGCCAAAAAATAATTAAAATCTATAAACAAACAGATATTTGAAAACTAAATTTGAAAAAAAAAAATTCCCAAATTCTATGGCTAGCTTAATATTTTTACCTTCTCATTTTGCCTTTTAATTGACCAATATTCTAGAGGTTGACATGATTGTGTGGACCCACTAGAAGGTACAATTGGTATTTTAAACAACTTAATTAGATTATGTATTAAAGACTATTGTTGAAAGGCTAATTAATGCATATTAGAGATTTGCATAATTAATGTTAAAGTGAACTTACACGTAGCAGGAAAGAGTTCCAAACAGGTTGACAAACCATATTTTCAAGACCACCATAAGGAGGAGGAAGAAATTCTGCAAGGTTAACGCTACAAAGCGCTTTTGCATCTTCATCAATGGCCATAGTTACCATATTCCCTCTTTGAAAACCAAACAAAATCACAAAGAACATTGACAGCCCCAACAATCTTGAAATGCCATCCATTTTCTTTTCCCTTTTTTCCTCCCAAGATTAATCAAATATTGGAGCAGCCAATATTGTGTGGGCAATGAATGAAGAGATAAGGAATTTTGTTGAGGATCAAAGTAGGTAAACGGTGTTCGTTAGTAAATTGTTTTCTTGGAGTTGAAGAAGGTGGTGGGGATGGTGGTTGGAGGTGGCTGGTGATTATCATCATTCTCATCCACCTGAATACTTTAACAAACAACATTGATAGCAATAAAGAAAAAACCTTCGAACTGTCTATCATTACCAAATCTTTAACAGCAGTTAAATTAGCATTTGCTAATTATATTTATGTCTAAGAGGTTTGGTATATAATAGACGGTAATATTTGAGGTTAGTTGTCCCTCTTCAACGTCAAAATAAAAAATGAGAGAGAATGATGTAGAGGAATTTTAGGGATAGGGTAAGAAAAATTGTCCTGTGGATATCACGGATAAGATCCAATGAACACTCCACATGTGGATTACCTCTTTTCCAACTAAGTTAACGTAATAATCCTCAATTTTTTAAAAGTTTCGAGACACGCTAGCTATACAAATAAATTATTATTATTTTTATTATTTTATCTTGTTTATGATGAAATAAATAAATAAATAAATACACACACACACACACACATATATATATATACAATTAGGAAAATATCAATAGTTTTAGTATTGTTAATTATTAAAAGTGGGTATCATTAAATACTAGTTAAATTAAAAACAAAGAAAGGAAAAAGCGCTAAAAGCCCATAGAAGGGCTGTGGGGAACAAGAAAAACAAAAAAACACCAAGCCTCAAAGAGAAATGGAACGTTCGTTCTGTCATTATGAATAAGTACTAGAAGGATTTTAGACCAAGAATAGAGCGAACTCACGAAAAGAGTCAGGAAACAAAGAAAAAAAAATCTAAGGTTTCTGACAAGTTACTAATTCTTCAACTCAGGTATGTAAAATTCCCTATGGTTAATTACCCTACAATAGTAATAGGTAAGAGTTGAATAGTTAATTCCATTCTTCCTCCATATCAACAATAAATTTTATAATTAGGTGTAGTACTTTAAAATTGATTAAAATGCACTGGAATCGATTGTTTGACAGGTGTCAATTGGACTGGAACTTGTGTATTGGCTCGAGAAGTTTTGAGGTGAGTTGATATAACCCTTTACTAAAGTGGTTTAACTCACAAAAGCACGTATACAAGGTGTTTGATGAATTTCTTAAAAGAGCTTTTATTTATTTAATTAGGGCGAGTGAGTACCCATTAACTTAGAATTGTTCTAGCAAAAGTTTAGATGATCTATTATGATATATGTGCTTAAATTTTTAGATTTTTGAGTTATTCTTATATGCTATTTTCATGTTGAAAATTTATGAAGAAGAAAGAATCTTTAGAAATATTTTTATATGTTTATTTCATTCTTATTTTCAGATTTTTGTGTTATTCTTATATGCTATTTTCATGTTGAAAATTTATGAAGAAGAAAGAATCTTTAGAAATATTTTTATATGTTTATTTCATTCTTATTTTCAGATTTTTGTGTTATTCTTATATGCTATTTTCATGTTGAAAATTTATGAAGAAGAAAGAATCTTTAGAAATATTTTTATATGTTTATTTCATTCTTATTTTTAGATTTTTGTGTTATTCTTATATGCTATATTCATGCTGAAAATTTATGAAGAAGAAAGAATCTTTAGTAATATTTTTATATATTTTTTTAATTCTTATGCCATGCTTTACATTTAAGGACACCAAAATGAGTATGTACATGATGTTCAATAAAGAAAAGATTTAGACTTGAAAAGTCACAAGAAGAATTATAGAAAAAAAAGATTTTTGGGAGTATCCGTTATTCTAAGAAGGGGTCATCGTCCAGGCCGAGGGTCCTGACCAAGGCGTTGACTTCCTGAAACTACTTGTGCCAAAGTAGGGAGCACACGAGCCGAGGGTCTCGTTGCCAAGAATTTACTTAGCCCATGCTAAGGTATGATACATGAGCGATGAGAACCATGAAGCGAGTGGCACCTCGTGGACTGGGTCTATTCGATCAGGTTGGGATCGAACCCGTGCCGATCACACGGTGACTGAGACAGAATTAAGTCAAGATAGTTGGAACTCCCAAAGTATAAAGTGAAGTATTTTTTTATAAGAAGGAAAAAGAAAAGAATTTCTTTTAGAATATTCATAAACTGCTATTATGCAATTATTTAGAATTATTCTTATAAGCTTTATGTTTTACATGTATTTAGAACCTTTGCTCATAATGTATATGTTATTAAAGTTTCGCCCCTGTTGTTGAGACTTATTGAGTACAATGGATGGTACTGATGTTCTCTTTTGGGAACCTACGTTGGTCTGCGGTACAACGTAGGAACCGGATTTGCAGGCGAGCAGGCTACGAGTTAGGACTTCCTTCCCTTCCAGTGCTATTGGTGAGCTCCGTTTTTGTTCGTAGAGTATTCCTTAGAGTCATTTTTATTTAGCTATTTATTTGTTTACTTAGAGAACTGGCCAGAAAATCTCATGTCCTGAGCAGTGCATCGATTTATCAGTAGAGGCTTCATAGACATAGTCATTGGGTTGAGATTCATATGTTTTTTTAATATATAACTTAACAGTAATTCAGTAGTTACTACGAATAAAGTTTTGGAGTTGATTTGTTTAAATATTTGAATTAATCAAAAGTATTTGGTTAGAGTATTGCCTTGTTGCATATAAAGTTTGAAGCTATAATAGATTTGATAAGCAGAGATGGTTTGCTCGATCATGTTTAGTGATCGAGTGCCGGTCTCGGCTTGTTTAGTAAATGGGTCGTCACAAACTTGGTATCAGAGCCTCAGGTTTATGGAGTCCTAGGGGTCTATGAAATCGTGTTAGTAGAGTTTTGTTTATGGGTATGAAGCACGCCATACTTATAAACAGGAGGCTACAAGCATTTAGGAAAAATCTCATTTTTGTCATACTCTATATCGTGCATTAGATCCTACCTCTAAGAAATTATCTAATGTATTCGTTTCTCCAAAATTTGCAGAAATGGATCGTACTCGCAACTCTGACACCGACACTCAGGATGCTGCTCAAGAAACTCTTGCTAATATTGTGGTCCAAGGTAGAACTAAAAAGGATTCAACCCAGAAAAGGAAGAGTAAATCCACAGAGGGGGTTCAAGTACCCCTGGTTGAACATGAGGAAGGGGTGGAGCATAATAATCCAGTACCTCAGGATCCAGTACCGCCCCCAACAGCAGCTCCGGCTCAGGCAACTATATCTCCCGATGTGAGTCAGATGTTTAATGTTGTCAACAGTGCTATGGAGATGTTTAAAGCCTTTATGGCCAACCAGAACGAGAGAAGAGATGAGATTCCGCCTACATCAAATAGACAGAACAATTCTGAGTCCTCAAGAGTAAATGAATTTTTAAAGTTGAGTCCTCCAGTGTTCCATGGTTCTATAGTTGATGAAGATCCGATGTTGTGGCTGGAGGGTGTCAAGAAAGCCCTCCGAGTGATGAAAGTATTTGATGATGAAGCTGTGGAGCTGGCTACTTACCAGCTTAGAGATATGGCTGGCGCTTGGTTTGAGATGTGGGAAAATGAAAGAGATAAAGATGATGGTCCGCCTACTTGGGAAGAATTTTAAGAGGAATTCATGTCTAACTTTATCCCAGAAGAGGATAGGAAAGCTAAGGCTACAGAGTTCGAACAGCTCAAGTGGGGGAATAGAAGTGTGCAAGAGTACTACATGGAATTCATAAGGTTGGCTAAGCATTCTCCTCACATGGTTAAGACAGAAAAAGCAAAGATTCGCAGGTTTGTTGGCGGTTTAGCTTACCACATCAAGGATACGACATCAGCTGCAGCAGTAGGGATGATAGCCTTTTCCTCTGTTGTGGGATTTGCCAAGCACTTAGAAAAAGACAGACAACAAATGAGAGAAGAAAGAGAGCATAACAAGAAAGCTTGGACAACGGGCAGGTTTAATGGTACATCCAGTGGAGGTGGACGGGATTCCTCTAATAAGGAGTCATTAGCACAGGCTCAATCCAGTCATCAGTCAGGTGGTGGGTCTTCCTTCAGGCGTACTCAGAAATATGGAAATGAGTCTCGCCAGAATTATCATCCTCACATAGCCAGAGTCATACTGAGCAACATTCACACCAACAAGGTATTTGTGGAACATGTAAGCGGCAACATTCAGGTCAGTGCAAGCTCGGGTTTCATGGTTGCTATCATTGTGGAGATATTGGTCATATAAAGGCCAACTGTCCAAAGTTGCGACGTAATTTCATTGGTGGATCCACTCGTCCTTCTAGTTCCTCAGCTACTGCAGTTGCACCACCTCAGGCTCGTGGTTCTCATAATTAGACCGGGCATGAAGCAGGCAGAGGTGCAGACCGAGTTAATTAGGGAGGGTGGCAACCTCGTTTGTTTGCTACACTTGATCGTCAGAGTGCAGAGGCATCTGTAGAAGTTATTACAGGTATACTTTTAGTCTGCTCACATAATGCTTATGCAATAATGGATCCAGGTTCAACGTTTTCATATGTGACTCCATACTTTGCAATTAACCTCGGGCTAGAACCTGAACAACTTATTGAGCCGTTCCTAGTATCTACTCCAGCTGGCGAGTCAGTGAAAGTCACCAGAGTCTATAGAGGTTGTATAGTTTCAGTCCAAGGTCGCAAAACCAAAGCCGATCTCATAGAGTTAGAAATGGTGGATTTTGATGTGATCATGGGTATGGATTGGTTATATTCCTGCTATGCCATGTTAGATTGTCATGCCAAGATAGTCCGGTTCCAATTTCCAAATGAAGAAGTCTTAGAGTGGAAGGGTAGTTCAGCATCGCTTGTAGGTAAGTTTATTTCTTACCTTAAGATATAACAGATGATCGGTAAGGGGTGTTTCGCCTATTTGGCTCACATTATTAATCCAGAATCAGAACTACCAGCTTTTAAGTCAGTGCCAGTTGTTAGAGAATTTCCAGAAGTTTTCCCAGATGATCTTCCCGGACTTCCTCCCGAAAGAATCATAGACTTCGGCATTGATCTCATGCCAGGCACTCAGCCCATATCTATACCTCCTTATACGATGGCTCCAGCAGAACTTAATGAGTTGAGAGAATAGTTGAAAGACCTTCTTGACAAGGGCTTCATCAGACCGAGTGTTTCACCGTGGGGTGCCCCGGTTATGTTTCTCAAGAAGAAAGATGGGTCTCTCAGAATGTGTGTCGACTATCGGCAGTTGAATAAAGTTACCATTAAGAACAAGTATCCACTGCCAAGAATTGATGATTTATTTGATCAACTTCAGGGTGCAAAGTACTTTTCAAAAGTAGACTTGAGGTCGGGATACCATCAATTGAGAATCAGAAAAGAGGATATATCTAAAACAGCGTTTAGAACTCGCTACGGGCACTATGAATTTCTAGTGATGTCCTTCGGGTTGACAAATGCTCCAGCTGCATTCATGGACCTCATGAACAAAGTTTTCAAGCCATTCCTAGATACCTTTATTATTGTGCTTATAGACGATATTTTGGTGTACTCTAAGAGCAAGGAAGATCATGCATAACACCTCAGAATAGCCTTGCAGACCTTGAAGGAGAATGAGCTTTATGCCAAGTTTTCAAAATATGAGTTCTGGTTGCATTCAGTGGCATTCTTAGGCCATGTGGTATCTAGTGAAGGAATAAAAATAGACCCTCAGAAGACAGAAGCAGTCAAGAACTGGCCTAGGCCGACAATGCCAACCGAAATCAGGAGTTTCTTGGGGTTATCTGGCTACTATAGAAGGTTTGTAGAGGGGTTTTCCTTACTTGCAGCTCCACTAACTAAGTTGACTCAGAAAGCAGTTAAGTTCCAGTGGTCAGACGCTTGTGAGCAAAGTTTTCAAGAGTTAAAGAAAAGGTTGACCACTGCACCTGTATTAACCTTGCCGACAGGTTCGGGTGGGTTCACAGTGTATTATGATGCCTTGAGGGTTAGACTCGGTTGTGTTCTTATGCAAAATGAAAAAGTTATTTCTTATGCTTCCAGGCAGTTAAAGAATCATGAAAAGAACTATGCCACATACGACTTGGAGCTTGCAGCAGTGGTGTTTGCATTAAAAATTGGCGGCACTACCTTTATGGAGAGCATTCTAAAGTGTTTACATATCACAAAAGCCTCCAGTACATTTTCAAGCAAAAAGAACTAAATTTGAGACAGAGAAGGTGGCTCGAGCTATTGAAAGATTATGACATCAATATCCTTTATCACCCGGGCAAAGCTAATATGGTAGCAGATGCACTTAGTAGGAAGTCAATGGGTGTCTTGGCCCATCTTGCAGTACAAAGGCGATATTTGGGTCGAGAAATTCAAAAACTAGCAAATGATGGAATTATATTGGATGAGACCGAAGAAGGAGACATAACTGCTTATTCCTTAGTGCAATCCTCCCTTGTTGTTCATGTTAAGGCTAAGCAAGACGAAGATCCGTACTTAGTGAAATTAAAAGAAGGAGTCAGAAGCAAAGAAATCACCGCTTTTACTCTAGGAAGTGACGGAGTTTTGAAGTTGAATGATCGGTTATGTGTGCCTGATGTAGATGGTCTTAGGAATGCCATAATAGACGAAGCTCACAGTTCGAGGTACTCTATCCACCCAGGTGCTACCAAAATATGTTTAGATTTGAAAGAGTTGCAGTGGTGGAAAGGCATGAAGAAACAAGTAGCAGATCATGTGGCTAAATGTTTAAATTGCCAACAAGTCAAAGCCGAGCATCAGAGGCCTGGTGGCCTAGCTCAAGATATAGAGATACCACAGTGGAAGTGAGAGATGATTAATATGGATTTCGTAGTAGGTCTACCTCGCACATACCGTAAGCATGATTCAATTTGGGTTATTGTAGACCAATTGACAAAGTCCGCGCATTTCCTACCAGTAAAGACGACAGACTCCGCAGAGAAGTATGCGCAGTTGTACATCAAAGAAATAGTCCGATTGCATGGTACTCCAATTTCAATCATATCTGACAGAGGCCCTCAGTTCACAGCGTATTTTTGGCAGGCATTTTAGAAAAGATTAGGTACCAAGGTCAATTTAAGCACCGCTTTCCATCCACAGACTGATGGCCAGGCAGAAAGGACCATTCTGACTCTCGAAGATATGTTGCGTGCATGTGTTATAGATTTTGGAGGTAATTGGGATGATCACTTGCCACTTATATAATTTGCTTACAATAACAACTATCAGGCCAGCATTGGTATGGCTCCTTATGAAGCGTTGTATGGGCAGAGATGTAGGTCTCCAGTAGGTTGGTTTGAACCAGCAGAGGTGCTGTTGATTGGTCCTGAGTTTGTTTGTGAGGCCTTGGAGAAAGTTCAGCTAATTAGAGAAAGACTTAAAGCGGCTCAGAGTCGTCAAAAGTCTTATTCTGACAAGAGGCATCGTGAGTTAGAGTTCATGGTTGGTGAT
>MU714662.1:98056-127910 GCA_026770625.1 Nicotiana glauca
ATAGATGAATTTTGAGGGAGCGGAATTTTGGCCTACGCGTTCGCGTTAGGGGGCCTCGCGATCGCGTAGGGGAGGTTTGTAAACCATCGCGTTCGCGTAAGTGAAGGACCCAGACCTTCGCGTTCGCGTGGATGAAGCCACGTTCTCGAAGGGCATTTTTGGCAGATTCATTATTTGGTCATCGCGAACGAGGGAGGACCTTCGCGTTCGCATAGAGTAAATTACCTGGGCAGAAGGTTTTTATTTGAATATTTCATCCGCGAGTTTATCCATTTTTCCTCCATTGTTGAGAACCTTGAGAGCTTTTTGGGAGAAATTAAAGAGGGTTTCGACGAGAATTGATTGGAGGTGAGTCTCGTGACTTAGAAACATCGTTTTATTGAAGAATCAACCTTTAAATTCATGGAAATTTGAGTAAAAATTGGAAGAACTAGGGCTTGACTTTTTAAATGAAAATTTGGGATTTGAGGGGGCATTTGAACTCCGATTTTGGTAAATTTGATATGTATGGACTCGTGATGAGACGAGGAATCCGTTGATGTGAATTTTATAATTTTTCGAGAAGTGGGACCGGGGCTCGAGTTTTGCCAACTTCGTGATTTTCAATGTTTTCCAGTCTTTTCGATTGGATTATGTTCCTTTAGCTTATTATAACGTATTCCTTGTGGTTTTGATCAGATTCGATGCCAGAGGAGGTCGATTCGAGAGGAAAAGGCATAGCGTGCTAGATTTTGGGCCGGCTTGAGGTGAGTAATAGATGTATATGATGACCTGAGGGTTTGAAACCCCGAAATATCGCATCGTAACGCTATATTTAGGCGAGACACGCACTCCACGACGAGTGTGGGGTCGTTTCTGATTGGGAATTGTGAATTAATCCGTCCCGAGTGGTATTCATACTGTGTTTTCAACTAAGACTTGTTTGATAATCATCCTACTTGGATTTCATTGACACATTTGGGCATTGTGCCGATTATCTGGATCCTTCAGGGATTACTATCACTGTTTTTCACATTATTTGACATATTAATGGATTTCAGTCCTAAGTAAAAATACTGTTTTGAAATACTCAGTCATTTTCTAAGATTTGAAAATAAAAATACTATTTTATTGACATCATGAGCTGAGAACTGTTATTTGACATTGCCCGTGTGGCTTGTATGAGTTTCTGGACTGAACATGGATCGGGATGCGCACCGCATCGGTATTATATGGATACTGGTGCCATGAGATGGCTTGATTATTTGCGCTTGGGCTATAGGTGCCCCTCTGGAGTCTGTACACACCCCAGTGAGCGCCGTCGACATTAAACGGATCGGGCTGCGTGTCGCAGCGGGTACTGGGATATATCGTTCTATGTGTTGAATTGCATTCATGCATCATTATTTATCTGTTATCTGTCATGGTTCTTTCTGTACTGTTATTGCATTGACCTGTTATTTCACCGTTAAATGTCTGGGCTGCCAGTGATAGTTTACCTTGCATTATTTTCGTAATTTCTTATCTTCATCCATTAGTTATATTTATTACTCACTAGGTTGGAGTATTCACATTACTCCCTTCACCTTGCGTGCAGATCCAGGTGCATCACAGACTGATTGAGGGCTATCTAGCAGGACAGCAGTACCGGAGAGCATTGAGGTAGCTGCATGGCGTTCGCAGCCTTGATCTCTCCTTCCTATCTCTACTCTTTATTTCCGCACTTTTGTAGACAAACTTGTATTAAGAGATACTCTGTATTAGAGGCTCAAGATCGTGAAATCGGGTCCTAGTTGGGTATTTTATTGCAGTATTTTGTTAAACTTTCAGTTATTACACTGCTACTTTCAGGATTTTTTATAAAACAGTTTAATATCTATTGTCTAAGCTTGCAATTTATGATCTGGTTAAGTCGGGAATATTGTTAAAATGTCGGGCTTGCCTAGCAGTGTGTTGGGCACCATCACGACTGGGGGTTGGGTCGTGACAATTGTTCACCTAAAATTTAGCACAATTATACAGTCTTTTTTGAGCTAAAAAAATGTTCAATTGTATAGGATTCATACGCATACAGATTTGGTGTTATTTAATCATATTTTAATTGTAAAATTTATATAACATAAAATTTAATAATTTTATGGTCTTAAATATAAGGACTTCTTACTTAATTCAAATAAGAAAAGATTTAATAAGTATTAAATTAGATTTAATTTCAAACTCCTAAGTATTAGCTAGGAGAACAATCAAATGACCATTTTGTCTAGTATGAACTTTATTTTAAAAGGGTCAAAAAGACGAACAATATTATGTTAAAAAAATTTTGTGCCTTAATATAGCGTAAATATAGATAGATAGATAGATATATATTTAAATATAGATAGGTAAATTTGTGATAGTGAACGAATAATGTTAAAAGGATTCTGAGAGCCCTTAATATTTAATTTTTCCTACTATTAGTTTATAAGGTAAAATCTTAATTAATATTAAAGTCTTTTTTTACAACATCATAACTCTAATACATAAATATTTAGTAAATAAAATTTATATGATTAAAAATCTTATTTGTTAGAAAAATAATTAAATAACTATTATGTCTAGTGAAAATTCAATTTAATGAATATAAACCCGACCAAATACTTTCAATCGGTAAGAACAACTCTTCGACGCTCAAAAACTTAGTAGTTGATTATATGCAATGTTATTATGATTTATTTTTACAAAATCAAAATGTAAACAAAATAAAAACATGGAAAGTTTAAGTTAGTGATTTTAGCCAAACAAAATTAAGTACTTTTTTAACTATATAATAAGTGATAGTCCCTTGGTACGACCAAGGACACTTCCGTAAATGTGATATCTAAGATGGGGCATTACGGTAAAAATTATCTTATAGACTTCCATGTGTCCAATTTTAAGCACCGCATGTGTTTAGGTTTTAGTCTTTTTTTCTTCTTTTTACTTCATATTTTCATTTGGGTTCTTCTTACCCACTGCTTTGCAGCTTTGCTATTATTTTCTGGCTGCCTTTCTTTTTTGTTTCAATCTTGTATTATATTTTGGATTTTCTGAAGAGGGACACTGTTTCTAATTATTTGCATACTATGAACGAATCAAGAGGCCGAATTAAGAAATAATCCTGAGGTGTTGGATATTGGTTCAGATAATCTGTTTCAGCAGCTATTATTTATTTTATATTTCTCTTCACCGAATCATGAATAGATTTCTTCAATGACTTTTTGGTGGCCTTTCTTCATGTTCTCTGTATGGGTTCTGCTTATGCATGTAATTGATTGTTTGACAGCCTTTACAGGAGTACATACAATGTGTAGATAAGGTATTTGATCTTACGCCTGACTGCTTGAAATAACATATCAATTGTTTATTTGGTGCCTTTTACCTTTTGCATGTCGTTGATGATGTATTTTACATGTAGGTGATGATATTTTTGCATGTTAAAATGATTTGTTATTATTTAGTTAGTACCTTTAGTTGTAAGATTACAAGATTTCATCTAATACCAATATAATGTTCTATAAATTTTCCTCTGTTTCTTCAGCCATTCATGTGTTTCAATCTATTTTCTAAAAGATATTTGAACATCTTGAAATTTGGGTGATTTCTTGTAGGATTTATGCTTGCATATCGGTAAGTTTGTCTGTTTTGCTCATGCATGTTTTATTTTTCACAATCAATTAATTTTATTTGCATAGGGCCATGATGATTTTGCAACCAGATTGCTCTTTTAGAGTTTTGGTCTATGTGTTTACATATTTTTCACTACTCATATTCAGTGAATTCTAATTTCTCAATACATAACATAATCACATTTGTGATCCATTTAGTTAGAATATAATGATCACAACGTTTTTATTTCACATACTTTTGAAGTGGAAGTCGCTAAAGTTGGGAAAAAGAGATACTGCTACAACTGTAAGAGGTAATTTTGTGCACTGCTTGCTTAATCATATAACAAAATAATTGTGCGTTATATTTTATTTTATGTTATATAGATTATCTACTTTAGGAATAAATTAAATATTAAGATTACAAAATGTGGACTCTATTTTAAAGGAATATTATCAAATGCCTAAAAAACAGATGTTCAACAATAAAAGAAAGATAGATGAAGCCCCGATAGTCTATTAGTCTCTTACTCTATCTGTTTGTACCAGTTTCTAAGTTGTCAATATTGTGATATGCTAAAAGTAATTTTTAGGTATTAACTTCACTCAAAAGAGTGACATTTCCACTCAATATGAAGCTACTTTTATTGGCAGTCACATATGTACTGTCAGCTGTAAGTTTCACTTTGTAATGGTTACTTATTTTCTTGTGAGGTTAAATAGTCTTCCATCATTTTTGTTATTATTTCTTCTACTGTATTTTTGACTGATGAGAAGATTCTCTTTATAATGCTTCTTGTCTTTTGCAGCTTGAAGATGTGAGATTATTTTCTAGATATTTCATTGACATCACTGTCACGACCCAAATCCCAAATCCGGTCATGGTGGCGCCTTTCGTGAAGACAAGGCCAATCGACAGATTAACAATACTTCTTTTAATAATTTCTTAGCAATAATGAGTCGAAAATAATAGATAACATTATCATAAGTACGGAAGAAAATGATATAACAGGGATCCATCCCAACTCAGCCCGAAATCGGAGTGTCACAAGTCACGAGCATCTAAAGAATCCTAACACTATTTCAAGATCAGTAATATACAGGTTGGAATTTAATAACAACAGAAGAAATATGGTACCGCGAACACTGACGGTCACTAGCACAGCTACGATAGCAAGATCTCCAATCGGCTCAAAACCCGCTACTGGGTGAACAATACATGCAACTGCACGCGGGGTGCATGGAGTAAAGTGAGTACTCCAACTCAGTGTATAACAAGAGTAAATAACAACTAAGTAGTAAGAAATCACGTAAAGCAACCAACATGCTGTATAGAAGCCATGTACAATTTTTCTAAGAAAGATAGTGAAATATGTGATATCTTTAGAAATGCCTTGACTCAGTTCAAATCCCTTTTGAAAACGGACTTTTCAATAATTACAAAATGATTTCAAACAGTTAGTGTTGATAGGCATAGAAAATCTGTCCCTCGGGCATAAATACTACAGTATAACAGGTAAGAAGGCAAATAAGTATGCAAGATGAGCACATGAAAGTTCGCCCCTCGGGCACAGCTCAAACTAGTATCAGTCCCTCGGGCATAGTGTCACATCACTCAGATCAGTATCAGCTCCTCGGGCTCAGTATCAGTCACACAGTACAACATCAGCCCCTCGGGCTCACTCTCACTCATATGGGTACCCGCGCTCACTGTGGGTGTGCAGACTCCGGAGGGGCTCCTACAGCCCAAACGCTATCAATAAGGCCTGAAAGCCTGAACAATATCAATGCGAGGCCTGAAAGCCTGCTCATAATACACTCGAGGCCTAAAAGCCTCTTAACCAATCACTCGAGGCCTGAAAGCCTCCTCACCAATCACTCGTCGGATACTCAATCATGGCCCTCGGCCTCAATCAGTCCAAAATAGTCATAAGCCCCTCGGGCATCATTAAAACAAAAATGCTCAGCTCAAACAATAGTTCAAATATCAGTTAAAACTCAAGGTTGAGTAAAAATATAGCTGAGTTCATGAAACAGTGTAATTCAAATGGACTGATTTCAAATAATATTTTGGAATAGTGAGGAAAACAGTGATGATAGCTCACAAAAAGTTCAAACAGTCGGCAATAAGCCCCAAATATGGCAATAAGCCCAAATCATACGTCATAATCAAATATGCGATAAAATTATAAACTGGGACGGACCAAGTCGCAATCCCCAACGATGCTCTACCCCACGCTCACTATCCGGCGTGCAAGTCACCTCAATATAACACTACGGTGTGCAAATTCGGGGTTTCAAACCCTCAGGATATCATTTACAATCATTACTCATCTCGAACCGGTGAAATCTCTAGCCCGCGATGCCTTTGCCCCTCAAACCGGCCTCCACGCGCGTCGAATCTAACCAAAATCAGAGCAAATACATCACAATATGCTAAGGGGACAATACCCAATCGAATGAAATTGAGAAATAGCAAAAATCTCGAAACTAGCAAAAACCCAAGCCCCGGACCCACTTCTCTAAATACAAAAAATTTTACATCAATACGATCCTTATCTCCCCACGAGTCCGTACATATCAAATATACAATAATCGGAGTCCATTTGACCCCTCAAATCATTAATTCAAAGTCTCTTAGGTTTCAAGCCCTAACCTCCATTTTTAGCCATTAATTCCTTGAATTTCAGTGTTTAATCCATGATTTTAGACTACATAAACATAATCCGAGTCCAATAGTTTGTACCTGAAGAAATCCCTTTGAATTCTCTCCAAAATTGCCCAAGAATCGCCTAAGTCCGAAGTCCAAAATGTTTTCTTCTCTTTCAAAAATCGTGAAACACTGTTCACTAAAACCTTTGCCAGGTTTCGCTTCTGCGGTCCCTCTACCGCCTATGTGGGACCGCTTCTGCGGCCAAATGACCGCTTATGCGATTTTCACTTAAAATGCCAGATTTCGCTTATGCAACTCAATATCCGCTTATGCGGTTCCCTATCGACCGCTTCTGCGGTATAATGTCCGCTTTTGCGAACCCGCTGAAGCGACCCTCGTCCGCTTATGTGGAAATACCCTGGGCCACGCCTGCCCGCTTCTGCGACCTCTCCACCGCATCTGTGGAACCGCTTCTGCGGTTCTTTTTCCGCAGATACGGAAATACCAGAAGACAGAAATTTCAGACCTGCAAAAATGCTTCAGACTCCCGATAACCAACCGAAATCACACCGAGGCCCCCGGGACCTCAATCAAAAGCACAAATATGATCTATTACCTTATTCAAACTTGTTCGAATCATCAAATCACTATAGTTAACATCAAAAATCATCAAATTTCACCAAATCAAAGCCTAAGTTCTTCATGAACTTCTGAAATGCACATTCGATCAAATCCAGACCAAACAATGTCCGAATGACCTGAAAATTTACACACATATCCAATATCATCTAACGAAACTACAGAAATTCTCGGAATTCCATTCCCACCCTTGGATCAAATTCTCACCCATCAACCGGAATTCGCCAAAATACTGACTTTGCCCATTCAAGCCTAATTCTATACCGAGCCTCCAAAATTACTTTCGATTGCGCTCCTAAGCCTCAAATCATCCCCCGAAGCTAACAGAATTGTCGGAAATCACATCCGAGCCCTCTAACTCACAAGTCAACTTCCGGTTGACGTTTCCAAACCAACCTTTCCTTAAAGAGGCTAATTGCCCCATTTCCTACCAAATTCAATCCGAGTCAACTCAAACTCACCCAACACATATAATAAATCATGAAAGAGCAATAAATGGGGAAAATGGGATGGAAACACATGAGACGACAGGTCGGGTCGTCACATCCTCCCCAACTTAAACCAACGCTCGTCCTCGAGCGTACCCAGAGTCGTCCTAGAAGCCAACCAATAGGTGAATGACTTTACCAAGCATATAACCAGGGTGATCCTATGTCACCCTATCTTGTATAGGTCCGACAACACCATATAGCTGAAATTTCACAGTCCATCTAAACCATAACCGTAGAACCACATTGCACTTTCCGAAATCATACCCAAAACCAGAACCTCATGTCAATATTCAGAATAAACTCAAAGTAGCTGTAATAAACCATGCCAGCAACCTCAGGTGAAATCATGCAACATACCACACAATCCAACACTCGAAACGATAGTCAATATTCACAGCAGTTGCCCCCAAATACTCAATTATCGATAGGAACCTCTTGTTAGCTAAAGTCTTATTCCATCACTTTTATATGCTGCTAACGATAAATAAAACACGCGATAAACCGTAACCATTCCTCAGGTCACCCATACATGAAGCCACTTCCTTGTTGACTAATACCACAACAGATTTCTGGGCCAAACCTCAATATAAACCCTCTAATCAGCTGAAATCACATCTGTTCGCATTCATTAATGACTCCAACGATCACCTCGAATTCAACGCACCACTCTGGTGATATGACACCTCATCACATGCTTAAGTCCCAACTTGAATAATCCACGCACCAATGATGGGCGGTCTGAACATACTCAAATCATGACAAATGACTCCAACAAAAGAGCTGTCACTCAAACTCCTCAGTACCATCACAACACAAGGCTGAGACCCCATCCCACATCATAGAAATAGAATACCTGAACTTACCCCGAAGGGTCTAATCTCCATGTAGCCTCGCTACAATGCGTGATCTTATCCAAACACTGTTACACATGAAGCACCTCAAGTCGCTATGCTCAAAATAGACAGCCACACACAGATTGATGTCTGAAACCAAGCAATCCATCACACCCATGGTGAAGCAAGTAATATACACCATTCAATCCTGAAAGGACACAACCGATGTGCCATTTGCCGAGCAACACCCAATACGAGCTTTCCTCAGAAACCAGGAAGCAAGACATACCGAGTAACATATGAAAAACTATTCTCAACATCACACTGTTGCAGCGTGCAACCTGATCCAGATAACATACCCATGGCGGCGTGCCACCCGATCCACACAAATATCTCACATAGGGAGATGCACATCGATCCAAAATTGCTCATTGTAACAAAATCCTGAGCATCGGTCATAAGCATACTGAGTGTATAATGATATCTACTTATAGCGTTGTAAGCTACAAAACTCAAACACAACTGGGGTCCTTCCCCCTCAACTTCCACTATGAATCTCGATAGCACTGCACTATATGTTCCCATAGTCCGAAAATCATAACGCCTCACAGCACCGAAAAAGCAACTCATAGATATCCCCATATCACTAACAAGCTCAATAACGATAGATTCAATCTATCCCTCAACAATAAATATCGGGGCCAACCAAGCCAACTCAATCTGAATATGTAGCCACATCGGCCTACCAACGAACTCAATACCAAGAAGCCTGAAGCTGCTCCTTCCACCTTTTATAACTCCTGTCGGTACGATATGGTGCCCAGCGCCAAATAAATGCCGAAATCTACAATCTCACCCGACGACATGCCCGGCCATAAGGAACGCATCCGAAGAAGTCCTTCAATACCATAACTGAATCAATGGTAGGAACCTCTGCATTGACATCCGCCACGAAGGCCTAATTAAGAAAAGTAATACTTCCCAGTCGTCCGATGGTCTTTGGGATACAAACCGCTCTGTTAGAGCATAATCCGATGCACTCTGCCATGCAACCTGTGGCATTTTTTGACATACCCTATAACACAATAGTCTAGAATAACCCAACACTGAGACAATCAGTCTACACCCCAATATCATATCCACAATCTAATATACCAAGCAAAGAAAGATCCACTCGGGTCTCTAAACCCCAATTGCCGCTAAATGGTACCAGTACATACCATCCACAACCACTACATAGCTTGAACATGAGAACTCCCAGCCTCCAGCTGCACATAGCACATGGATTACTATACCTGATCCCAAATTCTGCAGTATAAATACATATTACACCTCGAGTACCCAATCATTCTTCGAAGATATTCTAAAATTCTCCTGTGCCATCAAACACACTCAGATATCAGCAGTCGATCTAGCAAGAAAGTGCCGCAATCTTACTGAAGTATAATTATTCCAATCACATTACCCTTCTTTCGAGACATATACTCTCGTCAAATCACTTCCAATTAGCAGTACCATTTCCTTGATTACCTGAGGCTACCCGTTGCCTAGGAATTTTATGAACTTATTTTCAGAACTGAACTGTAACCTATCCAGCCAAGACCTTCCGTCAATCCTATATAGAAGGAGAATCATTACACATTCCATGCTTCGCATGCCCGTAGGCAACATATACTTCTCTAAACCACGGTAAGACCCAACAAGAACTCTCTCCCAGTTCCATCTTCACGAGCTAAACTGTCAGGACTGAATCCTTCTATACTAACTGAGCTAAGCAAGCTGTCAGGACTCAAAAGTTTTGCTGCACAATACCTGTAAATGCTCATCACCTCGAACACATACAAAGAATTAATCATACCCTTACCATACCAATTCGGTATATTATCAAGCTATTCCATCTATCGAATTTCTCTTTTTATTCATCATCAACTTGATATTCTTCCTTGCTGCATCATCACAATGCCTCAACCCAGGTTTGCCACACGAGACTCGAACATAATACTACACTGTCTAAGACCCATAGGCCACTGAATACGCTCTCAAATGTTCCCAGAAACACCACACTCCCGCATGCTCTGCTTGAAGAACTTACCGCGAATCTGAATTCGTTGCCATTACCTTATAGATACCGATACATAGAATCCCATAATCATCATAAAAAATACCACAAGCCTTGACTTTTTCTTTAACCACATACACGACTTTAAGGCACCTGATTCTTACATATAGAACCTTGAACACAATAAGACCATTCTCGAGAGTCATTTACTTCATATTCGATCTGTAATTTACCTGACTTAACGAACGGAACCACTCGTGCCTTATTAGCACTCTGACACCATATGACATAATCTTATTCCAATACGAACGAACATCTTCCTTCTATATACACTGAGCATTCTTTATCAACAACAACTCAAGACATCCTATTATTTCCTCACATCTACGAAACACTATATAACCTTTATCAAAAAATTTCTTCACTCCTGCCATCCTCGGCTCATTTTCTGCAACCAGGACTGATCCGCCAGCATACCTCAAATGGAAACAACACAGCACATAACCATGCGATCAGCTAATCAATAGCAACCTCCCTAACTTGGATCGAAGTCATCTATCAGGACACATTTAATAACCCATAATACTTTTACTCCAATGATGCCACAATATTATAGTGAGATTAAACTCAAATCATCTATTAGTTTATGAAAACACAGATCCTCGGATACTGAAATCCTCTACAAACCTCGCATTCATCCCCGCATCAGCTGAGTCCACTCTCGGAAGCGACCTGAAATTTTAAATTACAACACGTACCTTTCAATTACACATGAGATCTTGTAACAATATACATAAGAATCGTACCTCTTAAGAACACTCCGCAGGAGATAACACTTGCTTCACCTCAGTTTAGTATTTCAGCACACCTTCCACCATCATACACATAACACAACCATTAAATCTTCCTTAGTCTGAACTCATACCGCCACACGTAATGTACTACACTTCCCAACTAGGAGATACGAAAATATTCTTCACGCGCCCATAACTCGGGCCACACATCGAATCACAATAGGAATCGAACACTTAACAGTTCACCTACTATCCAACAGACTTCTTCGTCACTACCGAGTCACATAGATACATCTCGCAACACTAACATACTCATCACATAGATATACAACCGCCATTTCGGCTAATAGGGACAATACCGAACATATAAGTTTAGAACACTTGGTAACACTATCAGCACCTCAGTGCTCAAGCCATAGGCAAAGATCCGGCCTCAAGTTCTCCAGACTGGCCCATCATCAAACTCACGGAATCACCTCTCGCCCCTTGATCGGGGAATCTCAAGCCATCCAGGCACATACAATGCTGAGCACTTACGTGCGCATACAGACGTGTGAAAGGAATTTCAAGAGTTATATCTCAATCTAAATCAAGTACGCACGATAAGAATTTCAAGAAAGTGAAGTTTTCCTAAAGGTTCTGCAGCCTCTCGATGATAAATAAAGACATCTCCGTACCGGTCTGCGAGACTCTACTAAACCTGCTCATGACTCGTGAAACCTAGTAACCTAGGCTCTGATACCAACTTGTCACGACCCAAATTCCAAACCCGGTTGTGGTGGTGCCTTTCGTGAAGACAAGGCCATGCGACAGATTAACAATACTTATTTTAACAATTTCTTAGCAAGGATGAGTTGAAAACAATAGATAACATTATCATAAGTGCAAAAGAAAATGATATAACAGGGAACCATCCCCAACTCAGCCCGAAATCGGGATGTCACAAGTCACGAGCATCTAAAAAATCCTAACACTATTACAAGATCACTAATATACAGGTTGGAATTTAATAAAAACGGAAGAAATACGGTGCCGCGAACGCTGACGGTCACCTAGCACAGCTACGATAGCAAGATCTCCAATCGGCTCAAAACCCGCTACTGGGTGAACAATACCTGCAACTGCACGCGGGGTGCAGGGAGTAAAATGAGTACTCCAACTCAGTGAGTAACAAGAGTAAATAACAACTGAGCAGTAAGAAATCACGTAAAGCAACCAACATGCTATATAGAAGCCGGGTACAATTTTTCTAAGAAAGATAGCGAAATATGTGATATCTTTAGAAATGCCTTGGCTCAGTTCAAATCCCTTTTGAAAACGGTCTTTTTAATAATTACAAAATGATTTAAAACAGTTAGTGGTGATAGGCACAGAAAATCTGCCCCTCGGGCATAAATACTACAGTATAACAGGTAAGAAGGCAAATAAGTGTGCAAGATGAGCACATGAAAGTTCACCCCTCGGGCACAACTCAAACCAGTATCAGCCCCTCGGGCATATTGTCATATCACTCAGATCAGTATCAGCCCCTCGGGCTCAGTATCAGTCACACAGTACAACATCAGCCCCTCGGGCTCACTCTCACTCATATGGGTACCCGCGCTTACTGTGGGTGTGCAGACTCCGGAGGGGCTCCTACAGCCCAAGCGCTATCAATAAGGCCTGAAAGCCTGAACAATATCAATGCGAGGCCTGAAAGCCTGCTCATAATACACTCGAGGCCTGAAAGCATCCTCACCAATCACTCGAGGCCTGAAAGCCTCCTCACCAATCACTCGTCAGATCCTCAATCATGGCCCTCGGCCTCAATCAGTCCAAAATAGTCATAAGCCCCTCGAGCATCATTAAAACAAAAATGCTCACCTCAAACAATAGTTCAAATATCAGTTAAAACTCAAGGTTGAGTAAAAATATAGCTGAGTTCATGAAACAGTGTAATTCAAATGGACTGAGTTCAAATAATATTTCAAATAGTGAGGAAAATAGTGATGATAGCTCACAAAAAGTTCAAACAGTCGACAATAAGCCCCAAATATGGCAATAACCCCAAGTCATCGTGAAAAACAACACGTCATAATCAAATACACGATAAAATTAACAACCGGGACAGACCAAGTCGCAATCCCCAACAATGCTCTACCCCACGCTCGCTATCCGGCGTGCAAGTCACCTCAATATAGCACTACGGTGTGCAAATCCGGGGTTTCAAACCCTCAGGATATCATTTACAATCATTACTCACCTCGAACCGGTAAAATCTCTAGCCCGCGACGCCTTTGCCCCTCAAACCGGCCTCCACGTGCATCAAATCTAACCAAAATTAGAGCAAATATATCACAATATATTAAGGGGACAATACCCAATCGAAAAAATCGAGAAATAGCAAAAATCTCGAAACTAGCAAAAACCCGAGCTCTGGGCCCACTTTTTGAAATCCAGAAAATTTTACATCAATACGATCCTTATCTCACTACGAGTCCGTACATATCAAATATACAAGAATCAGAGTCCATTTGACCCCTCAATTTATTAATTCAAACTCTCTTAGGTTTCAAGCCCTAACCTCCATTTTTAGCCATTAATTCCTTGAATTTCAGTGTTTAATCCATGATTTTACACTATATAAACATAATCTGAGTCCAATAGTTCGTACCTGAAGAAACCCCTTCGAATTCTCTCCAAAATTGCCCAAGAATGGCCTAAGTCCGAAGTCCAAAATGTTTTCTTCTCTTTCAAAAATCGTGAAACACTGTTTAGTAAAACCTCTGCCAGGTTTCGCTTCTGCGGTCCCTCTACCGCCTATGCGGGACCGCTTCTGCGGCCAAATGACCACTTATGCGGTTTTCACTTAAAATGCTAGATTTCACTTATGCGACTCAATATCCGCTTATGCGGTTCCCTATCGACCGCTTTTGCGGTATAATGTCCGCTTATGCGGACCCGCTGAAGCGATCCCTGTCCACTTATTTGGAAATACCATGGGCCATGCCTGCCCACTTCTGCGACCTCCCCGCCGCATCTATGGAATCGCTTCTGCAGCTCCTTTTTTGCAGATGCGGAAATACCAGAAGACAGAAAGTTCAGACCTCTAAAAATGCTTCAAACTCTCGATAACCACCTGAAATCACACCGAGGCCCCCGGGACCTCAACCAAAAGCACAGATATGATCTATTACCTTATTCAAACTTTCTCGAATCATCAAATCACTATAGTTAACATCAAAAATCATCAAATTTCACCAAATCAAAGCCTAAGTTCTTCATGAACTTCCGAAATTCACATTCGATCAAATCCCGACCAAACGATGTTTGAATGACCTGAAAATTTAGACACATATCCAATATTACCTAACGAAACTACAGAAACTCTCGGAATTTCATTCCGACCCTCGGATCAAATTCTCACCCATCAACCGGAATTCGCCAAAATACTAACTTTGCCCATTCAAGCCTAATCCTACACCGAGCCTCCAAAATTACTTCGGATTGCGCTTCTAAGCCTTAAATCATTCCCCAAAGCTAACCAAATCGTCGGAAATCACATCCGAGCCCTCTAACTCACAAGTCAACTTCCGTTTGACTTTTCGAAACCAAACTTTCCTTAAAGAGGCTAATTGCCCCATTTCCTACCAAATCCAATACAAGTCAACTCAAACTCTCCCAACACATATAATAAATCATGAAGGAGCAATAAACGGAGAAAACAGGATGGAAACACATAAGACGACGGGTCGGGTCGCACATCCACAGAGGTGAAGTGTATCCCTTTACTGGGGTTCCTTCATTGTGGAATTTGTACAACTTCATGGTAAATGCTTCATATTCTTAGTATGATAATTTTTGAAATGTACATCTATATCATAGTAAAGACTATTCTAATTGAAGGTTTACTTATCATACGCTTCTACTTATTGGAGAAATTTACCTAGGGTGAGCCTATTCCCGAGTTATATGCATTTACTTTGTAGTACATTGTATCTGACTCTTAAATCATATGTGATGGTCTGCAAAGTCAACTATTATAGTGGCTATGAGAAGTTTTCCATGATGATCTCATAAGAAATTGACTTTCGGACTGTGTTTATGACATTTGATGCAAGTATGAGAAGATTTGTGCACCTCAAGTACAAGAGTTTTGCTTTAAAACATATTACTCACTTCAGGAAGGTCAGCCTGACTTTTTGATACTCACGACATTGCATTAGGCTTTCTATATGCTCAAAAATATATATTAAGAGGCTTGTTCCGAGTATGTTGTTATTTCTGACTTCATCAGTTAAGATAACATTTGACGGGCATGTCTGTAATTTACAGTTTGTAAGTTGATCTTAGTCATAACAGCAAGAAAAAAATATTTCTTTACAATCAACCCAAAAGAATGATTTTTCTTTGTGCTAGATTATCAAGTTATGTTTTCTTAGAATGATGCAGTGGGCAACCTGAAATAGGGAGGAGAATGAGAGATTAAATTAGTGAATGGGTAACTCTATAGACTATAAACTATTTGATTACACAAAAGTACAAAAATGTCTCAAAAATTATATCACGTTGCTCAACTCGGAGTTACAACCTTGAATTTTGAAAATAGTTTTTTCACAAAAGAGCAATATGGAGATGAATTGCACACATGTATGAATTCATTCTATATCTTGGTAAACTGATCTCTCAGTCTGCTAACCTGCTCCATATACAGTAGAACCTCTCTAAATCAATATTGTCGGGACCATAAAATATTATTATTTTATAGAGGTATTATTTAATCGATAAATTAATATTTCTTAATTTAAAGAGTATTTTCGAGATTCAATGAAGGTTAATTTTGGATACAAGTCGGATACATTAATTTCTTTGATGAAAGTAAATACAAGTTAATTGATTTAGCGCAAACAAAAATAATTAATTACAAGCAAACAAAAACAATGAATTACAAGCAAACAAAAATTCACTATCCATCAAGTCTTTCAAAGGATTTTGTTCTCGAAACCATGTCATCTGGTATATTTGGCTCAATTTATACTTTCATTGTTTATCTGTAGGATGAGTGCTTTGGAATGATGTAGCTCATCCAGCCGAGAGTGATGTATATTTGCTTGGGTTGCTAAGGTGCACCCTTTCCACTCTTTCTTCTTTGTTTCATTATGTTGCATTTTTTTTTTAATATTTGATCTTTTATGTTCTTCGTTATTGGTACTTAGCAATTAATTTTTCACTATTGCTTAGTTTATAGTTAGAATCCTTTTTTGATTTATACTTTTCTGACTTCCTGAGAGTTCATAGACACAAAATGACCAAAATAAAAGCATAAATAGCAGCTGTGCAAGAAGTGTCCAACAATTTATTATAATTAGTGGAGAAGTTCCTCTACATCTGTAAATCATTGCACATATTTTGCTCCTATAACTAAGAAGGTTAAGAAATTATTTTCTATTCTTAATTTTCTAATATACACTAACAAGAAACTTATTTTCTACTAACAAAGAGTCTAAATTCTTAATTTTCTATTATATAGAAAAGCCACGAGTTTTGATGTGTGTGTTTACTGGAATTTAAATTCCTAATGAGGGTGTTTTGGACTTTTCATTGTAGGTACATATACGTGTCTTTCGTCTCACCACTTTGTCTCACCACTAACCAACCACGTAGCCTACCAGTCTGTCACTTTTCTGATTTGCTTTGTCTCTGTAGAAAGGTAGAGAGGAAACCGACGGCTATCATCTCCGTACATCCAATATCCTTTCATTTTCAAGTAAACCAAGCTCTACTCTCTGTTACAAAATATTTTTCTCTTTTTCTTTTCTTTTTTGTAGATTGTCTATGGTTTTTTGTTATGCGAAAAAGCCAAGAATGTTGAGAGATGCTTGTGGGTGTCTGTTTTGTGATCTATGAAAGGTGGTAAAAGATATTAAAATTCTTGATGGGAATGGGTATCTTTTTGATTTCTTGGTTGTAAATAACTAGATGTAGCGAATCTTTGATTATAAATGGAATACAACGGAGCATTTCTCTATATTTTTT
This sequence comes from Nicotiana glauca, assembly GCA_026770625.1. Classification (NCBI taxonomy): domain Eukaryota; kingdom Viridiplantae; phylum Streptophyta; class Magnoliopsida; order Solanales; family Solanaceae; genus Nicotiana; species Nicotiana glauca. The sequence continues at coordinate 115,143 of MU714662.1, forward strand.
GAGTTGTATATGTTGATATTCTAAGAGTTCCATACTACTAATTTGAATCTCGATTGATTATGGTAAATTTTTAGTTTTTGCTTCTCTATATTAGTGCGCATCTGTTTTTGTATCTTATAAATATTTGAATTTTGACTTTTTTCATTTATTGAAATATTTACGTACTTGAATTCAAATGTTTTCGTTGTAGGTGGATTTTCTGTATGAATGAACTTCATGGGAAATTGAATTTAATTATTCTGTTTCGCTTTAAAAGAGAACACGTCTGTATGATTCAATTAGTGTTTTCACTTACTCTGTACTCAGTTATTCATTAGAGATAAAGAGAGCATGTGACTCAATTTTTATTATTTCCCAGTAATAGTTATTAACTTTATCCATTTATTTTTCCTCTGTGACATAGGATTGAGTTGCCCATAAAACTGGGCATCTAACTATTAGTATGTCTACACTTGCAGTTTCTTTCACTCATATCATCAAGAGTAGTTAGCCGAATTTTAGTATTTATTTGTCACTTTGTGTCAATCATGTCGTTGTGCATTTTCAGCTGCTATGGAGCTCAATTACAACATTGTTGGTGGGAGCAATTATATATTTACTTTACCTTTAATCAAGCTATTACTTGAGTGATATTTGATTATTCATACTGGTACTTTGAATCTATTTGTTGTTAGATGCTAAAATCATGTTGATTATTACTACAGGCTTTATGGAAGCTATGATTGATATCAAATCCTGCATTCGAAGTTCTGGAATATATTCTCAAACAAAGGAATGAAAATAAAGTTTGTTAGTGGGATGAGGTATTATTCGGGGTTTTCCATTATATCTCTTTTAATGTTCACACCTTTTGGAGTTGCTATAGAGGGTCACCGAAAGGTGGGTAGTAAGATGGCAAAACATGCTCTGTCAAATAGGAACCGATTTTGTTTGACGATGATTGACAACTCCCACTTCTCATGATGTATGCTCCCATTATTTGCTGATGCATAGTTGTAATTATGTTACTATATGTTAGTTATCCTGGTTTCATCAGTTTGAGGTGGTTTACATCATTCTCCATATTACTTGAATCATGGTTGTTTTGTTTGACTATTTTAGAATGTTGACAGAAACTGAATGTGCTTTAGATTAATCCCGTTTTCTCTACGCTCCCATGGGCATTGTGACGATCCGATTCGTTGTCTCATGTGTCACTGCTTCGTTTTCCTCATTTTATGCTTCTTCATGTTTCGTTATCGGTATGTGGTGCGTTAAAGTTGATTTAGACTGATTTTGATAAAATATAAGATACTTATTCTCTTTAAGGAAGGTTTGTCTTGAAAAAGTCAACCGGACATTGACTTATGATTTAGAGGGATCGGATGGAATTTTTGGTGATTTGTTTAGCTTCGGGAAGTAATTTGTGACTTAGAAGTACGATCGGAATTGATTTTGGAGGTCCGGTGTAGAATTAGGTTTGAATTGGCGAAGTTAGTATTTTGGTGAATTCTGGGTGATAGGTGAGATTTTGATCCGAGGGTCGAAATGGAATTCCGAGAATTGTTGTAGCTTTGATATATGATTTGAGATGTGTGTGTAAAATTTCAGGTCATTCGAACGCCGTTTGGTTGGGTTTTTGAACGAATGTGTGTTTCGGAAGTTTTGAAGAAACTTAGGCTTGAATCCGATGTGATTTAATGGTTCTAGCGTTGTTTGATGTGTTTTGACGATTGGAGCAAGTTTGGATAACGTGTTAGGATATGTTGGTGCTTTTGGTTGAGGTCCCGTGGGCCTCAGGATGAGTTCGGATGGTTAAACGGGGAGTTTTGGGAGTTTGCATATTGTTGTAGGTTGCTGCATCTGGTATTCTCGCTTCTGCGGGTTTTGGTCCGCAGAAGCGGAAGCGCTTAAGTATAGTATGTCATCGCAGGAGCGGTCCAAGTGTTGGTAATGTAGATCCACAGAAGCGGACCCTTCTTCGCATCAGCGGGTCCGTAGAAGCGTAAATTTAGCCGCAGAAGCGGTTTTGGGCAATTTAAATGAACATCCGCAAAAGTGGGATTTTGGCCGCAGAAGCGGTCCCGCATAAGCAGAAGCGGGATCGCAGAAGCGAAAACTGGACTGTTTAGGAGGATTTTTATTTAATATTTTATCCGCGAGCTTGGGTTATTTTCCACCATTGTGGGGCGACCTTGAGAGCTTTTGGCGAGAATTTAAGGGCGTTTTGACTGGGAATCAATTGGAGGTAAGTCCTTTGGCTTAAATACATGAAATTATGATAGATTAACATGAAAATGGATTGAAATTCACCAAAAAGGGGTAAAGCTAGAGCTTGAATTTTTGAAATTTTAAATTGGAATTTGATAGGCCATTTGAGCTCGAATTTAGGAGTTCTTGGTATGTATGAACTCGTGGCAAGACAAGGAATCCGATATCATGAGTTTTGTAATTTTTCGAGAAGTGGGCCCGGGGCTCGGGTTTTGCTAGTTTCGAGATTTTTGCTATTTTTCGATTATTTTCAATTGGGTATTGTCCCCTTAGCACATTGTGATGTATTCGCTCTAATTTTGTCTAGATTCGACGCGCGTAGAGGCCGGTTTGAGGGGCAAAGGCGTCGCGGGCTAGATATTTCACCGGTTCGAGGTGAGTAATACTTGTAAATGATATCCTGAGGGTTTGAAACCCCAAATTTGCACATCATAGTGCTGTATTGAGGTGACTTGCATACCAGATATGAGCGTGGGGTAGAGCACCGTTGGGGATTGTGACTTGGTCCATCCCGGTTGTTGATTTTTTATCGCGTATTTGACTGAAACTACTTGTTATCATCATAATTTGGGCTGATTGCCATATTTGGGCTTCGTGCCAATTATGTGAATCCTTCAGGGATTGATAGTACTGTTTTCGCATTATTTTGCATACTATTTGATCTTGGTCTAGGGTTCTAATACTGATTTTCAAACTCAGCTGTTTTTCTAAGATTTGAAAACTTAAACAATATTTTATTGACGTTTTGAGCTGAGAACTGTTATTTTAATATTGCCCAAGGGGCTTATGTACATTTCTGGACTTAGCATGGATCGGGCTGCGCGCCGCAGCAGTGTTATAGTGATTTTTGGATATATGGTTGGCTCGGGCTGCGTGCCGGAGCGGTACTGTATTGATATTGAGGCCGAGGGCCTGGTTGATACCACAAGATGGCTTGATTGTTATGCTTGGGCTGTAGGAGCCCCTCCAGAGTCTGTACACACACCCCAGTAAGCGCCGTCGACGATAAACATATGGTTGGCTTAGACTGCACGCCGCAGTGGGTACCTGCGTGTAACGGTCATATGCATTGGATTGCACTCATGCATTGGTTCCGGTTTGTATTACGTGTCATGACATTCCGCACTCTCATTTTATTGGCATCCATGCTACTTCTTGCACTACTTATCTGATACCCTGGTATTATTTGTTAATGGAGTGTTGTGCCGAGGGGCTGATTTATGTACTTACTTGCACTACATGTTTCACATTCATTTGCTTAACTGTTGGGAAAAGGGTATTTTTGAAAAAAGGTTTTAAACTGAGTCAAGCTATTTCTAAAGGTTTCACGGTTTTACTATTTTCTCAAAGGGTTGTAGTGCTCTATAAAGCATAATGGAGTGCCTTACGTGATTTCTTGCTGCTCAGTTATTATTTACTTTTATTACTCACTGAGTTGGAGTACTCACTTTACTCCTTGTACCTCGCATGCAGTTGAGGGTATTTGTTATCAGGTTGCGGGTTTGTGCTGATTGAGGATTTTGTTATTGTAGTTGAGTAAGGTGACCGCCAGCGTTCGCGACACCGGACGTTGTCTTTCGAATTTCCAGAATTTATTTTTTGTATATTATTGGCCCTGTAGCTGTGTTCAGATTTCTTTAGATGCTCGTGACTTGTGACACCCCGGTCGGGTTGTGTTGGGTTGTAAATACTGGTTATTATTATCGTTAAGCTGTATTTGTCTATTCATTTATGTTTAATAATTGTTAAAGAGACGATTTGGTTTAGTTGGCTGGCCTTGTCTTCACGAGAGGCGCCATCACGACCGGTTTTGGAAATTGGATCGTGACATGCATCAGTTAGGTATAAGCTGATTATGGATACTATGTTTGTATCTATATTAATGGATGTTGCATTAGTTTTTAGCTCTCTCTTGCGTACTTCTGAATTTTTTACTATACTATGTGATAGCTCTTGTAATATCATTGCTGACAAATTTTATTACTTTGATGTTTATGTTAAAAGTTCTTTTATGAATCGTTTTGTCAGCATCCTAATAACAACTTTGTCTTTGGCTTTGGTATTCAGTATCAGCACAGTATCAGCACAGAACATATTCTCTCACTTATATAACCAGTTGTTTTATGTTACAGGATGAGATTTCTCACCTGACATTTAGCATAGAAATGCAATAAAGCAGATATCTGTCATAGTTGCCTCCATCATAATCTTCCAAATATATGTTCGACTCATCAATGCATTTGGAGTTGTCATTGTAATCATAGGAACCTCCATTTATTCACAAGTGAGGTTCTTTTACATTGTCCATTACAACAAACTTTTGATGCACTAAAGCAAAAATGTTGCAAATGAAGAAGCAAATGGAGTTATATTAGGAATAGAGCAATCCTTAAAGGTACATCACTTCCTTATTTAGTTTGTCCTACTTACTATTTGAAGAACCATCGAAGTTAATTTCTCTGATCATAGTTCCAATATATGTTTGATGGTATTATTCACATAGCTTCTAAATTTTCTTTTTGACGACATAAATTGAGGAATGTTTGAATAAACGAGGAATTTTTTCTTTTGTGAAAATTGTGTCATGTTTTATTTTTGGAATGGATCGAGTGCAAGTTGCTCATACCGATCATAGTAGCAGAGGTGTAACAAGTCTACCGTTAAGGTGAACCAGATATGACCATGATTATTGAGGCAACTTTAAAGTGTTATTGCTTAACCTATTGCTTAAGCTATTTTTCTAGAAGGTGAAGTATGGTGCTCATATTTGGTTGCTAAGTGCCTCTCCAATTGCAAAAATGGCTTGACCAACTCTTAAATATCCTGTTGAAAAAGGTATTAATTCTCTATGAAGCAAAAACTGCAAGTTTTGTAAAATAATGCTACAAACACATTCATCGAAGATATACGTGACAGTTAAAATATATATGACAGCTAGAAGTTGTGACGATAGCCATTATTGCAGAAAAGTAATTTAGTGTTTTAATTCACTCGGATGCTCTCTTATGCTTTTCCTTGACTCCTTGGTTCAAGCATTGTTTTTGTCTTCTTACTCTTTTTTCCTCCGATTGCTGGTGGTTCCGCGTGGCTTCTTTCATACATTTTCAGATGTGTTCGTCATTCGCATATCGTCGTGAGATTGGCTGATTGCAAACAAAGCCCAATCATGAACGTGATTATGGTTGAACATCAATCGAGATCTAAGTATACTTTTATCCTCTCTTGCAAATAATATTGTACCAAAAAGTCCCTACTGTGTCTATGTTGTACACATTGCTCTTTTTCTTGTGGTTGTTTATTTCGACTTCTATAAGAAGCACTATTTCTACTAGCACCAGCATTGCACAATATTAACATTATAAAGGAATACTGGTCAAATATTTAGCATGTTGGGCCCGTGCATTGCATGGGCATCTCTATCTAGTCTAAAAGAAAGATAACTTGAAAACGTTAATTTACGTTAATTGTCGGCCTCTCCGCCCTCTTCTATGGATTGAAAAAGTATAATTATAGTTTTATCAAAATTAAAGTAAATTATTTATATAAGGTATACTCTTCATGGATTTTTAAATTTAGTTTTTACAGAATTTAAATAAGACAAGATATAATACATAAAATTTTACTTGGTGTAAAAGTCCTAAATATTAGGAAGACAAGTAAAATGACAATTTTATTCAATGTAAAATGTATTTTTAAAGGGTAAAAATGGCAAACGATATTTCACTAAGGGCCTTAATGCTTTTAATATAGTGTAGATTAGTCTTTGTGTACGTGCTTTAGTTAATGATTAAAAGATAAGGTAAAAAGAAATTTCTTCAAACAACTTAATACTAATCGGTTTCGAATTAATTGGTAAATATCTTACACATATTAATATATCTTTCGCTAACGGTTAAAAGATAAGGTAAATTCCAATTCGATTAGACCGAATTTATTTGAATTGGATTTAGATTGACATTTCATCTATCCAAAAATCAAAATCTAAAAGGAAATTTTCCTATCCAATCTAAATTGACCGAATTTATTCAACTTAGTCTTAATATCATGACTAAGATCGTTTTTCGACGATTGACCGAGGTGAAAATAAGAAAATCAAAGAAGCTAATCACAAATACGAATAATAAATAATACCAGACTATTGCCTTGTCTAACAATATATTCTCTCTGAGATAAAATAATTTTCAATGCATCTTACAGATACAAAATGCTCCAACGAACCATCTAACATACTTTTCGCAGCAGTACCACCTAGTTCCAACATAATCACAATTCAAAGTCCTCCTCATATTAACCTCTTGTAATTCATATCAAGCAAGGCGTAATTAAGAAATCCACCTCGGTAGAGAGTCAACTATGGATGGGTTCTAATGTCTCACCTTTGGTACAAAACCTTAAATTGATCTATTCGTATTCAAATTAACGCTCTCTTAGCAACCAAAAAAAAAATTCAAACTAGACGCAAATACTAAATCATATCATATTACACGTTTACGTAAGACCAGAAAATTAAAATTGAGATTAATTCAAAATCATTCAAGTAACCAGAGTTGTCGTGACCAAGTTGAATTGTGATAGCATTAAAACTTCATATTAATCTACGACTTTAAACAAATTCTATTGTTACTTGACTTTAAACTCCTGTATAGTAGGGACTAAACACTACTGATTTACCTATACGCTAGTATTTTATTGAAGAAACAAATTTACGTTATAAAGAGTATAAAGTCAGTTGGCCCAAAAATTGGATGGGGGTCAAGACGCTGTCGGGCGCCGGCGGCTGACTCAAGTGCCCTCCGAACCGCGCGAATATTCCGGGAATATTTTTGTTGTTCAACATCTAGCATGAAACATTCGTACTTTTATAATAAATATATAGATAGATAAATAAATAGGTAGATATAGATCATCTACGATGATATGGAAAATATATGGTAAATAACTATGGTTAAAAACTAATACGTGTAGTTAAATAATGCGACATGTGTTGTTTGTTTATTAGATGGGCGTAAACACTCGATGTAGGTAACAACTTGTTTGGATGGTTGTTCCCCATTGTATCGTATTGTATTGTTATCCCAAAACAATGTTTGTTTTGATTGTTTCATTAAAATTGGTTGTATTGTATTGTTAAATCCATTGTTCCGGAACAATGAAAAGTCCCCTTTTTTGAAACAACCGATTTGGTGTGGTGGGATCGTTTCCTATTTTCCTTTTCAATTATGCCCTAACTTATTACTCCATAATTCTATTTTACCCTTTACCTTTTTTTTTTCTATTTTAACTCCAAATCTCCAACTTCTAACCTACTTTATTTTTTTCCAGTACTTCTGCCGCCAACGTTAAAGGTGTTTTGCTGCCTTCTATTTTACTTTTTCTCCTAATTTGGTTTTAACTCAATTCTAATTAGTTGTGCTCCTTTGTTTTGCCTTCTTCTGTTCTGATTTCTTAAGATGTTTTGCCTTTTTCTGTTTTATCTTTTAAAAATTATTTTATGCATAACTTTTGATAAATTCAATATTTAAATAACTGAGGGTATTTTAGTAAACTTATCAGTTACAGTACAGTACGATACAGTCAAACCAAACATCAAAATATTATTTAACAATGACAAACAATACAATCTATTCAAATATTGTATTCATAAAACGATACGGTACAATACGATACAGTACAATACAATATATAGAAAAGGGTCATATGTGTCCCTGTACTATTAAAAATTAGTTATTTGTACCCTCCGTTATACTTTCCTATATTAATTATCCCTAACGTTATCTATTTTAATATTCTTACCCCCATCATTAACGGACCCATCTAGAAGGACACGTGGCTTAATCCTAAACGACCTAACCACTAACCAATTGGATCCCTCACCCGTTTAGCCCCGACCCGCCAACCCACTTCATCTTCCTTAAAGGATGTAATCCTCTCAAAACCTAGGGTTATTCCCCAGCTGAAGCAAAATTCTTCTGGTTTCTCTCATCACGATTTTCTTCTGATTTCTCTCATCATCTTGATTTTCTTTATTATTTTGTCTAATTTTGAAGAATAGGGAGTTACAATGTCAGAAGGTAGTTCATCGTCTCAAGAATGTGTGTCGAGTAGGACATGTAAATGTGGCTTAATTGCACTCTACCTCATGGCTTACACTTCTTGGAATACTGGTAGGAGATTCTACAAATGTCCGAAACCTGAGGTTAATATCGTATATTCTATGGTTTTCATGGTTTTAAGATAATTTTATGGTTTTTATTTTCTGAAATTTCACCTATAACATGGTGTATGATTTTGTTTTTCAGAAATATTCGTGTGGTTATTTTGAATGGGCTGATGAAGTGTTACCGGGCAGAGCTATGATAGTTATTTGTAAGTTGAAAGCACAACTGGAGGCTGTCAAGATTGAAAGGCTGAAATTGAAGGAAAAATTGGAAGCATTAGAGGCAATAAATGAGGTCGGATACACCAAAACAAGAGACATATTGAAGGGAAAAAAATAAAGAAATGGGGGCTGCAATTCGCTGGGAAATGACCAAAACAAGGGTACTGGAAGCCAAAGTCTTGAAGTTGAAGATCTTTACTATAATATCTTGGGTCCTATTTGCTAGCTTATTTGCAGCTTATATGGCAAATAGTTATTAGTACTAGTTGGTGAAATCTAGTTTGTATTTTGTTAAGTATTATGAATGATTAACTGAAGTGGCAGTAGTGCATTATGTACTATTTTGTTGGCTAATTGAATGTTACTTTCCAAATTTGTGTTCACCTATTAATTTGTGTTCACCTATTTTTGTTGGTTAATATGATGTGAACTTCATGAACTTGTTCCAAAATAGAAATGAGTCATATAATTTAACTGCTACTAAAACTACATAAATGAACTTGTGCTTATACAAATAAAAGTACACTAGTAATAATATAAGTTGCAATAAGGAAAGAAACTGTAATAACAAACTAAAATAGTCTAAATTACCATTAACATTTCCAACAAAAGTTAACTGTCAACATATAGTTAAAACACATGGATGCCATATTATAACCCCAAAACAAGTTACCACCGAGGTCATACTATGACATCCAACTACCAGTACCAACAAAACATTTAAAACTAGAGTTTAATGTACTGTCAGAAGTCATAAATTACAGCACTAAACATAACTTAGACAAAATACTAGTACTTCAAAAACATATTGTCCTGCAATGTTTCACTTCCCCTTTCTTGCCCTAAGCTTCCCAATCTTCTCCTGCGCCTGCATCTCCAGTTGGTTAGTAGTTAGAGCTTCCTTCCCCTTCCATGTGAGTCCTCTAGGTGAGTATGATAGAATTGAGGGCTGACTTACACCAGTTGAATCACCTCTTAAGTTGATGACTGTTGTTCCATCTGTAAGGTTGAGTTCCTGTCTCATTTCAAGACTTTTCCCCATCTCCGATATAACTTTTGGCCTTAAAGCAGGATCTTCCTCATCTTGGATAACTGGCAGAGAACATGTGGAACTAACAGATTTCTGGAGCCTCTTTAAGTGAGAAAAAACTGGTGTAGGAACGAACACAAAAGGATTACTAGAGCCTACACTAGCTTGAGATTGTTCAGGCCCTGACAAAGGTATGTCTTCATCAATATCTTCATAGTTTTCAGTTCTCTTCCTTTTCTGTGGTAGAGTTCCATTAGATGGCTGTCATTAATAAATAAGACTTATTAATAATGTAGATATCACTTGTTAAAAATTAATTATATAATTATAGTAACAATTACCTTTTTACATCCTCGTGAGTTGTGGTTTGGTTCTCCACAGTTGCTGCAATTCATAACCCTCCCCTTCCTTGACATAGACCATTCACTTTGTCTCTTAATTGCTTCATCCTTTTGCCTTGTTCTCTTCACCTTAGAATCTCCTCTTGCCTTCAAGAAGAGCATCTTTTGACAAATTAATTATTATATCACTTCTAAGGTTACTAATCTTCAATTCATTAACATAATCCTCTAGTTTGTTGTACTCATCTTTAAAGCTTCCCTGTAGCTTATTCAAAATAAGTGCTTTTGCTTTCTTGCATTTACCATGGCTTGTACTAAGCTCAAATGCAGCTCTCAAATCAGCCCTCATCTCTTTCACTTTATATTTTGGATTGTCTTGCAACTTCCTCTTAAAATAATGTGCAATAGTGAAGTAGTAAACAGTGCTATTGTTATAAGCAATGAAATAATTATGATTTGGATTTATTGTCTTTAATCTAACCCCTGGACAGTCCCCATCCTTAGAAATTAGTCAAACAAATGGACAACCTACTTAACACTCATACTAAGCCTTCTTTTATCACTTTTCTTAAGCACTATCTCTTTCTTATTTGCCATAGCATACGGTTTCAGACACTTCCTAGCTTCAAGAATATCCTTAAAGGTCATATTTTTATCCAGTTCTTTGTAATCCAGCAACTGCTCAGCTATACTCATACTCCTCTGAGTTAAAATAAATTCTAATTCTTCAGAATCAGAGTCAGATTCATTATCAAACTCACCATCTGTTGAGCTACAATCAGTTGCAGCCTCATGGTCAAGTGCAACATCAGTAGGTTCATCCTCACCATAATGTAAAATATCAGGTACATTCACTGACAATTCACAATCCTCTACAGCAAATATATCCACAACATTATAATCACTACAAACCATTCCTAATAGTTTCCTAATACCATTATCCCCATCAACTTCATAGTAACTACCAGAAGGAGCAGATACAATAACTTGTTGAACCCCAACAAAACATAACTTAGTGCAAAACTCATCAACTATATCTATAAAGGATAGATGGCCAGAGTCATAACCTTCCCAGGTGTGTACAAACTTCTTTGTGTATTTGACTTGTGGCTCTCTAGTCCATTCCCCACCATAGTTAAATTTCAAGTCCAAATTAACCATAGTAATCTATAATCAGGCAAACAAATTAAAATATTAGAAGCTAAACCATAAAATAAGCTAAATAACAACTTAACTAATCGATATTAAAAAATACAGTCGGAAAGAAACTAATAAAAAAATAGTATAGCAACTGTCATGACCCAACCCCCAAACCTAGTTGTGATGGCGCCTCTCGTGAAGACAAGGCCAGTCAACAGGCATCAATACCTCTTTAATACTTACTTATCATAAATAAGTCTAAAACATTAATAAAATTATCATATATGCGGAAGAAAAATAATAAAACAGGGAACTATCCCGATACAGCCCGACCGGGGTGTCACAAGTCACGAGCATCTAGAAGGATTTTTTTAAGTCAACTACAAGGCCTATAATACATGGATTAAAAATTTAGAATCAAAAGAAGAAATCTGGTGCCGCGAACGCTGGCGGTCACCTTGCTCGGCTACAATAGCAAAATTCTCAACCAGCTCAAACCCGCTACCAGGTAAACCAATACCTGCATCTACACGCGAGGTGCAGGGAGTAAAGTGAGTACTCCAACTCAGTAAATAATAAAGGTAAATAATAACTGAGTAGCAAGTAACCACGTAAAGCAAGTCATCATGCTATATAGTACAGTGTAACCCTTTGAGAAAACTGTGAAACCGTGAAATCTTTGGAAATATCTGGACTCAGTTTTAAACCTCTTTTGAAAACAACTTTTTCCAACAGTTAAGCAAATGAATGCGAAACAGATAGTGCAAGTCAGCACATAAATCAGCCCCTCGGGCACAACAATCCATTAACAATTAACACCAGGGTATCAGGTAAGCATTGCAAGAATAACATGGATGCCAATGAAATGTGAGTGCTGGAATGTCATGACAAATAATACAAATAGGAAAAAATGCATGAGCGCAATGCAATGCATAGGACGGTACACTCCGATACCCGCTGCGGTGCGCAGCCCGATCCATTTAACATCGACGACGCTCACTGGGGGTGTGTACAGACTCCGGAGGGGCTCCTATAGCCCAAGTGCAACATCAAGCCATCTCGTGGCATCAAACAGGAACTCGGCCTCAGAATCAATATAACACCGCTGCGGCGTGCAGCCCGAGCCATCCATAGTCCAGATGTCATGATCCAAAATCCACTAAGGGTCGTGGTAGCACTGGACACCGCCGTCAGGCCAGCCAACTCAAATACTTAATTAAATTCCATTTTAACACTTTTGAAAAATATTTCTTTTATACATTTTAAACAAGACTCAGTGTATTCTTCCGAATAAATAAATAAAATATTTAAACAACTTTTAAGATTTCCAATAATCCAAATACATCCCCAAAACCCGATGTCACAAGTACATGAGTAACTACTGATAAGAGAAATAAAATACAACATCCGTCCGGAATACAATGGACGGAAAGTAAATACAGTACACTGGAAGGGACTACCCTAGCTGCGGTCGCCTCGAATGATGCAGCTCACCTAGTTCCAGAAACGTCCGTGCTGCTACGCCCCGTAGGCTGCTAGAGGTATATATACTTGTGAAACAAAAATGCACAGAAGTGTAGTATGAGTACGTAATCAATGTGTACTCAGTGAGTGTCCCGCCTAATCCC
>MU714662.1:129386-152006 GCA_026770625.1 Nicotiana glauca
GAAGACTCATAACCGACATTTCTACATTCTTCTGAAGACTTGAACCAACGCACAATGCTCCAAAACTAGCCAACGATCATAAAAATCCATTAATATATGCTCAATTATACTTTACAACACAATTTATAACAATTCCTATCCCCGAAGGAAAAGTTGACAAAAATGCCCTCGGGCCCACGTGCCCGAATTCCAAATTTTCTCGAAGATAAAGTTTACCCATGAACTCAAGAACTCAAATATATAATTTTTCTTAATTCCATACTCGAAATTATGGTCAAAATCCAAGAACACTAATTTTCTAGGTCTTCCTCTAACCCTCAATTTTCTACCTATTTACATGCTAAAATTCATACATAATCAATGTATTTAACTCATAATAGGTAGGATTAGCTTACCTTATGATTGATGAATGAACTCCTCTCTTGAATCCTCCAAGAATTGCCCAAGCCATGAAAAAATGTGAGAGAAATGGCCAAAATGCGACTTTAAAACAATGCTTCTGCCCCAGCTATTTCCGCTTCTGCGGAATTACTCCCGCTTTTGCGGTCAAAAGTCGCTTATGCGGTCCTTGGCTCAGCCCCCCCTTTTCCGCTTCTGCGATACACTCTTCCGCAGATGCAGTCCCGCTTCTGCGGAACCTTGACCGCATCTGCGGTACACGACCCGTCGAACGAATCCGTTTCTGCGGCTCCCTCAACCGCTTCTGCGGTCCCATTTCCGCAGAAGCGGAAACACTAGCAACCAGATCCTTCAGCCTTCTTCATAATTTCATTTTTGATCCGTTAACCACCCAGAATCCACTCGAGGCCCCCGGGATTCCAACCAGTCATACCAACCAATCCCAAAACACATTACGGACCTGCTCGAGGCCTCAAATCACATCAAACAACGCTAAAATCATCAATCAACCTCCAATTCAAGCTTTATGAACTTTGAACTTTCCAACTTCGACTTCCGATGTTTAAACCTATCAAATCATGTCCGATTAACCTTAAATTTTACACACAAGTCATATTTGACATTACAGACCTACTCCAACTTCCGGAATCGGATTCTGACCCCAATATCAAAAAGTTCACTTCTGGTCAAACTTCTCAAAAACCTTCAAATTTCTATCGTTAGCCAAATGGCTTCAAAATGACCTACGGACCTCCGAATTCACTTCCGATCGCGCTCCCGACTCCAGAATTACCATAGGAGCTACTCCCAGACTCGGAATCCCAAACGGACATCGATAGCGCTGAAATGCACTCCAAGCCAAACTTAAGAAATTTTTTCCAAAATGCTAACTTCCACAATAGGTGCCAAAACGCTCCCGGGTTATCCAAAACCCGATCCGGGCATACGCCCAAGTCCAATATCATCATACAAACTTGTTGGAACCTTCAGATCCCGATTCCGAGGCCGTTTACTTAAAGATCCAATCCTAGTTCATTCTTTCAACTTTAAGCTGCTCAAATGAGAATTTTCATTTAAGTTTAACTCCGATCTTCCTGAATTTAAATTCTGACCATGCGAACAAGTCACAATACCTGAAATTAAGTTGCTCATGGCCTCAGACTGCTGAACGATGAGCTAGGGATCAAAACAACCGATCGGGTCGTTACAACAGAAATACACATGTAACACTGCTACGACGCGCAGCCCGATCCATGCTCAGTCCAGAAATGCACATAAGCCACTTGGGCAATACAACATGGTAGTTCTCAACTCAAAACGTCAATAAAATATTGTTTAAGTTTTCAAATCTTAGAAAAATGGCTGAGTTTGAAAGACAGTATTTAAACATTGGACCGAGATCAAATAATATGCAAAGTGATGCGAAAACAGTGATACTAATCTCTGAAGGATTCACATAGTTGACACGAAGCCCAAACATGGCAATCAACCCAAATTATGATGATAACAAGTAGTTTCAGTCAAATATGCAGTAATTTCATCAATAGGGACGGACCAAGTCACAATCCCCAATGGTGCTCTACCCCACGCTCGCTATCCGGCGTGCAAGTCACCTCAATACAGCACTATGATGTGCGAATCCGGGGTTTCAAACCCTCAGACTATCATTTACAATCATAACTCACCTCGAACCGGTGAAATATCTAGCTTGAGTCTCCTTTGCCCCTTAAATCGGCCTCCACGCACGACGAATCGATCCAAAAACAGAGCAGATACATCACAATATGCTAAGAGATCAATACCCAATCGAAAAATAGCAAAAATCTCGAAACTAGCAAAACCCGAGCCCCAGACCCACTTCTCAAAAAATTATAAAATTCACATCACCGTATTCCTCGTCTCGCCACGAGTTCATACATATCAAATTTACCAAAATCGGAGCTCAAATGCCCCCTCAAATCCCAAATTTTCATTTCAAAAGTCAAGCCCTAGTTCTTCAAATTTTACTCAAATTTCCATGAATTTACAAATTGATTCTTCAATAAAATGATGTTTCTAGGCCATGGGACTCACCTCCAATCAATTCCCGTCGAAACCCTCTTCAATTTCTAACAAAACGCTCTCAAGGTACTCAACAAAGGAGGAAAATGGACCAAGCTTCGCGGATGAAATAATATAAAAACCCTTCTGCCTAGGTATTTTACTCTACGCGAACGCGAGGGTCCTCCCGCGTTCGCGAAGACCAAATTATCACTCTGCCAAAAATTCCCTTCGCGAACGTGGCTTCATCCATGCGAACGCGAAGGCCTGGGTCCTTTACTTACGCGAACGCGAACCTCCCCCACGCGAACGCGATGGCTGACCAGCTTCCCCTACGTGATTGTGAGGCCTTCTGACGCGAACGTGTAGGCCAAAATTCCTGGCCCTCAAGTTCCTCTACGCGTTCGCGACTCACCCACGTGAACGCGATGAATAATATTTTTCTGCAACACCAACAGCTGAAACCTGCAATCTTAAGTCCAAAAATGGTCCGATTGACCCTCCGAAATCACCCCGAGGCCCCCGTGACCTCAACCAAAAACACCAACCCATCCTAAAATATTATTCAAACTTGCTCCAATCATCAAAACACATCAAACAACGCTAAAACCATTAAATCACATCGGATTCAAGCCTAAGTTCTTTAAAAACTTCCGAAACACGCATTCGATCAAAAACCCGAACAAAACACTTCCGAATGACCTGAAATTTTGCACACACATCCAAAATCACCTAACGGAACTACTGCAACTCTCGGAATTCCATTCCGACCCTCGGATCAAAATCTCACCTATCAATCGGAATTCGCCAAAATACTAACTTCGCCAATTCAAACCTAATTCTACACCGGACCTCCAAAATCAATTCCGATCACACTCCTAAGTCACAAATCACCTCCCGAAGCTAACCGAATAACCGGAAATCACATCCGAGCTCTCTAACTCATAAGGCAACATTCGGTTGACTTTTCCAACTTAAGCCTTATTAAAATGACTAAGTGTCTCATTTCCTACCAAAACCAATCCAAATCAACTCTAACACACCAAATATTGATAATGAAACATGAAGAAGCATAAAATAGGGGAAATGGAGAGGTAACTCATGAAACGACGGGTCGGGTCGTCACATCCTCCCCAACTTAAACCAACGCTCATCCTCGAGCGTACCCAGAGTTGTCCTAAAAGCCAACCAATAGCTGAATACCTTACCAAGCATATACCCGGGGTAATCCCACATCACCCTATCTCTTACAGTCCCGATAACACAACATAGCTGAAATCTCACAATCTATCTAGACCATAAACCGTAGAACCGCATTGCACTTTTCCGGAATCATACACAAGATCAGAACCTCACCTCTATACTCAGAATAAGCCTAAACCAACTGTAATAATCCATACCTGCAACCCCAGGTGCAATCACATGATATACCACATAACCCAAACACTCAATACGATATCTTCCATTCACAGTAGTTACCCACAACAACTAAATACCGATAGAAAACCTATTATTTAGCTAAAGTCTCATTCCAACACTTTCATATACTGCCAACGATAAATGAAATACGCAGCAAACCGTAACCATCTCTCAGATCATTTATTCATGAAGCCACTTTCATTTTGACTAATACCACAGCAGATTTTCGAGCCGAACCTCGATATTATCTTTCCAACAAGCTGAAATCAAATATGTTCGTATTCATTAATGACTCCAATGATCTCCTCGAATCCAGCACACCACTCTGGTGATATGACACCTCAACACAAGCCTAAGCCACAACTTGCACAATACACGCACACTTAAGAAATGGTCCGAACATACTCAAATCATGGCAAATGACCCAAACGAAAGAGCTGTACCTCAAGTTTATCGGAACCATTACAACACAAGGTTGAGACCCCATCTCACATCATAGAATATAACACATGAATCTACCCCGAAAGGTCATATCTCCACGTGGCCTCGCCACAATGCGCGATCCTACCCATACACTGTTACCCATGAAATACCTCAAATTACTATGTGCAAAATCGATAGCCACACAAAATTTGATGTTTGGAACTAAAGCAATTCATTACATCCACGGCGAAACAAATAACATATGACTCGCAACCCGATAGGTCATAACCGATACCCCATTTACCGATCAACACCCAATTACTCTTCCCGCTCGACTTCCTCTATGAATCCCCAATAGAACCGCACCACATATGCCCATATCCAATAAATCATAACGTCTTACAGTACAGAAAAGCAACTCATAGATATCCCCAGATCACTAGCAAGTTCAATAATGATCGAATCAACCTACCCCTCAACAACACAATTCGGGGCCAACCAAGCCAACTCAAGCTAAACACGTATCCAATTAGCTTACCAACGAACTCATTACCAAGAAGCCTGAAGCTGCTCCTTCCACTACTATAACTCCTACCGGAGCCATACGATACGGTGCCTGGTACCAAATAAACACCGAAATCCACAACCTCGCCCAGTGACATGCCTGGCCACAAGAAACGCATATGAAAAAGTCCCTCAATATCAGAACTGAATCAATGGTAGAAACCTCTGCACTGACATCCACCACGAAGGCCCAATTAAGAAAAGAAATCCTTCCCAGCCGTCCGCTGGTCTTCGGAATACAAACCACTCTGCTAGAACATAATTCGATGCACCTCGCCACGCAACCTGTGGCATTTTCCGACATAGCCCATAGCACAATAGTCTAGAATAACCCAACACTGAGACAACGAGTCTACACCCTAATATCATATCCAAAATCTAATATACCAAGCAAAGAAAGATCCACTCGGGCCTCCAAATCCCAATAGCCACTAATAGTACCAATACACACGATCCACAACCACTACATGGTCTGTACCTGAGAACTCCCAGTCTCCAACTCTATATAGCACACGAATCACTGTACCTGATCCCAAATTCTGTAGTATGAATACATATTACACCTCGAGTACCCAATCATTCCACGAAAGATATTCTAAAATTCCCCAGTGCCATCAAACAAACTCAGATATCAGCAGTCGATTTAGCAAGAAAGTGCCGCAATACTACCGAAGTATCATCAGTCTAATCATATTACCCTTCTTCCGAGACATATACTCTCGTCAAATCACTTCCAACTAGCAGTACCATTTTCTTGATTACTGAGGCTACCCGTTTCCTAAGAATTTTATGAACTTCTTTTCAGAACTGAACTGTAAGGCCCCGTAAAATTTTATGCTCAAAACCTAGTAGCTCGTAGTGCCAAGATCCGAATATGTGTTAGGAATGTGTAGAATTCTTCGCGCGCGAGCTCTTTTTACTGCATTTGCACTTAAAAATCAAGAATCAAAATTTTCCAAAAAATTTCCATTATGCGGTCCAGAATGCGGTCGCAGATTAGGTATGCGGACCGCATTTCTGCCGCAGAGTTAACCAGTGAGTTAGTCAAAATTGAAGTTAAAAATGCAGTTTATTATGCGATCACATAATCAATATGCGGACCACATAATCGTTGCATAAATTCCTTGAGGATTTGTGAAGGTCAATTCTGCGGTGTATTATGCGACCGCAGAATAGAAATGCGGACCGCATTTCTGACGCAAACCCAGGAAGAGAAGTCAGATTTTAGGAGCACTTCTGCGGTCCATTATGCGGACCGCATTTCCACTCTGCGATCGTAGAGTGAGACCGTAGACCCGACTCGGCTCCAGATTTTCTAATTTTTCAACCCGATCTCTTCTTCAATAAAACACCCCAACCCTTCATTTTTACACATCTTTCTGGATAAAACTAGAGAGAAGGGAGAGAGGGTTCATGAGAGGGAAAGTCTCATCTTCATCAATTTGATTTTTCCAACATTGCCCATGCTCGGAAATTCTTGAGTATTCTCTTCATCTCCATCCTTGCAGGTAAGGTCCCCAACTCTTTTTTATTGATTTTCAAATTTTGATAAAAAGGGAGATTCTTATGCATTGATTCTTGGTAATAGGGGTCGAAACACTCATACATGTCTATTAAAACCTAAAATCTAGTAAGAGTAATTAGGTGGGAGTAAAGAATTGTGTAAAGGAGGGACGATAACCTAAATATGTTCGGGTAGAAATTGTGAACTTTGATTCAAAGAAATATGTATTAATTTGTGCACTAGATTGACGTTGCCAAGCTTTTTGGTAAAGTTGGAAGTAGATATTAAAACGGAATTCGGCTCCAGGTATGTATGACTAACTTTGATCTTTGTAGACTCACCTTGTTTGGTGTACGAATGTTTGGTATGGGATATCTACGTGGCTTATTCATGAAAATTATTGTGATTTGTATGATTGTGATTGTTGTGGAATTCTTGTGATTGGTTTGATTGAGTGTTGTGGTAAGAGTATAGAAACAAATGATGGAAGAAAATTGTGAATGATGCGACTGGAATAACTGTGATAACTACATCTATGGCTTATGGTGGGAAATTGTCGTTGTAATGTAAAGTACATGTGAGTTGTTGGATGTGAAGGAAAATAGTATTGATGGTTATGGAAATACCTGTAAATTGTTGTTGTTATTTCTTAAGAAGTGTTGTTGTTGATCCTTGTGAATTGTTGATTGTTGTTGTGTTGTTTGTGGATTGTGACTATACAGTGGGATCGGTCTACGCGCCGCAACATGAAGTTATAAGGTGTGGGTTGTGGCGATAAGGGTGGCCGAGGCAATATGGGTGGACGAGGTAATAAGAGTGGAAAAGTGATCGAAATCACTATTGAAATAAAAATTTGAGCAAATTGTGAAATCATTGGTGTGGAATTGTGGAAGGTCGAAAACAGGAGAGATTGAAAACTTGTTTGGCTTGATTGTTCCTTTTCTTGTGCATTTGATTTTTGTTTCTATTACGGTTACCTACTTGTATATGGCTTGAGTTTACTTGGAGCATGTTTGTTCATACATACCAGTAAAATTCAAGTGTACTGACGTCCCTTTTGCCGGGGGCGCTACATTCGTGTTATGATTGTAGGTGGATCCATAGCAGGTACTCCAGTCCACTGACCATAGCTCTTCATCCCTTCCCGCCAACTGAATTGGTGAGCCCCTTTCCCTTTGGGGCCCTACGTGGCTCATGTCGCCTTTATTCTGGAGTCTTATTTTGGTATTAGTATAAGGTGTAGCCGGAGCCTTGTTACCGGCAAGTACGATATCATCCCTTTTCATGTTTAGAGGCTCTGTAGACAGGAAATGTGGGTCATGAACTTATGTAATATGTATCTTGCACGTTGGGTTATGTAAAGTGTAAACCACTCTAAGAATCATGTACCATATGTATGTTTTGTAATAAAAAGGTGCTTTGTTTGTAAATGGTTATCTCTCTTGGCTAATAAGTAATGAAAAATGCGAGGTAACCCGTGGGGTAGGAGAGGCACTCAGGTCCGCTTGATTGGGGCTACCCAGTCGAGTGCCGGTCATGTCCCTCGGATTCGGGGCATGACAAACTTGGTATCAGAGCCTCAGGTTTTAAAGAGTCCTAGGATGCCTCGGAGCCGCGTCTAGTAGAGCCCTTCTTATCGGTGTGTTGTCAACCACATCTATAAGTAGGGGGCTACACGGGAATTTAGGAAACTATCCTCTTCCTTGTTATTCCATATCGTGCAATGAAGTGGAAAGTGGAAGTATTTACGTCTAACTCGTGCTTTGTTCCAAAATTTTCATAAATGGCACCTAAGAAGAAAGCTAGACTCGGCCTTGGGACCGACGCTACCCCAAGTGTGGCCATGAATCATGTACCTAATGTCGTGGGTGAGAGTGACACCCCGACCTATCTATTCCAGATCCAAGCATTCTTGTTCCAGCTGCGGCAGAGGGTGCCACCATCCCTCCCATGATACTCCTAATCCTGATACTCCTCCAGCTTCCAGTCCCGGGGTTTCTGATGGGGACCTTAGAGGAGCCATCCGTACGTTGACCCAGTTAGTAGCTGCCCAGGCCTAGAGATCTCATGATGCCCCTGTGTCCTCCAGCGGACAGGGAGATTCTACTAGCTCCAGAGTCCACCAGTTTCTGCAGTTGGCCCCTCCAGAGTTCTCAGGCACAGACCCAGAGGCCGATCCACAGGATTTCCTTGATGAGATGTACAAGACCCTCCGAGTGATGAAGGCTATAGAGACAGAGGGGGTTGAGTTGGCTTCATACAGGTTAAGGGGAGCAGCACGTTCGTGGTTTGAGATGTGGGAGGATTCCCGTGAGGAGGGAAGACCTCTGGCGAGATGGGATGAGTTTGTAGATGCCTTTATGGACCACTTCTTGCCTGCCTAGACAATGGCAGCTCACGCCACTAAGTTCGAGGTTCTCAAGCAGGGCAGCATGAGTGTTTGGGAGTACCACATGGAGTTTGTGAGGTTGTCCAAGTATGCTCCTCAGTTAGTGTCGACCATGGATGCACGAGTGCGGCATTTCGTTCAGGGTCTTAGTCTTTTGGTGGTGAATGAGGCTGCTACAGCGGCCTTGCACTTAGATATGAATTATGGAAAGATTGTAGGATTCGCTCAGGCCATAGAGGCTAGGAAGTTGAAGATACGGGTAGAAAGGGAGAGTAGCAGTAGGGCCCGGTCAATGGGTCACTTAGGGAGACCAATTTCGGGGAGAGGGTCATCAGGGCCATCCCAGCCATATGCTCAGTCCTCAGTGAGTGCACCGCCATCTGTGCACAGTTACCAGCAGAGCAATCACTCGAGACCAGGTTCAGACAGCAGGAGGTTCCGTCAGTCCGGTCGTCCAGGAGTGAGGTCCCAGCAGCAGGGGGGAGCTACATGCCCCAAGTGTGGGAGGTTCCATACAGAGACTTGCTATTTGGATATCCCGGTATGTTATAGGTGCGGGTTGAGAGGTCACATCCAGCGGGACTGCCGTACACCCAGTCAGGGTATGGGTAGGGGATCTGCCTAGTTATCCGGCTCTTCAATTGCTATATAATCCGTGCGTCCTCCAGCTCCAGCAGGGCGTGGTGCAGTTAGGGGTGGAGCTCGTGGTAGGGGTGGACCTAGCCGGTTATATGCTTTGAGTGGTCGCCAGAGTGCTGAGGCTTCTCCAGATGTTGTTACAGGTATCTTGTCTGTTCAGGCCATTGATTGCTATGCTCTTATTGATCCGGGGTCCTCTTTGTCTTATGTCACCCCATTCATTGCTTCAAGTTTTGGGATAAAACCCAAACAACTTCATGACCCGTTCTCTGTATCGATTCCGGTTGGTGATTCTATTACAGCCTCGCGAGTTTATAGGAATTGTGTCATCACAGTGTGTGGTTGCATTGCCATGGCCGATCTTATTGAGCTCGGAATGGTGGATTTTGATGTGATTATGGGAATGGACTGGCTTTATTCGTGCTTTGCTAAAATTGATTGCCAAACGAGAGTCATGAAACTCGAGTTCCCCAATGAGCTGGTTATCCAGTGGAAGGGGAATGGTGTGGTGCCAAAGGGTAGGTTTATTTCCTACCATAAAGCTTCGAAGATGATTAAAAAGGGATGTATCTATTATTTGGTCCGGTTGGCGGATACCTCATCAGAAGTGTCTGCCCTCGAGTCCGTGCCGGTTGTGAACAAGTTTCTTGAAGTTTTCCCAGATGAGCTTCCAGGAATTCCACCAGATAGGGAGATTGATTTCGGGATCGATGCATTGCCAGATACTCAGCCAATATCTATTCCTCCATACAGAATGGCGCCAGCAGAGTTAAGAGAGTTAAAGGAGCAACTGAAGGATGTATTAGAGAAGGTGTTCATACGACCGAGTGTGTCGCCATAGGGTGCTCCGGTTCTCCTTGTCAGAAAGAAGGATGGGTCGCTTCGGATGTGCATTGATTATCGGAAGCTTAACAAAGTCACCATCAAGAATAAATATCCTTTGCCTCGGATAGATGATTTGTTCGACCAATTACAAGGTGCAAAGTTCTTCTCCAAAATTTATTTGCAATCCGGGTATCACCAGTTGAAGATCAGAGAGCAGGATATTCCTAAAACTGCCTTCAGAACTCGCTATGGTCACTTCGAATTCTTGGTCATGTCTTTTGGGCTAACCAACGCCCCGACAGCTTTCATGGACCTTATGAATCAGGTTTTCAAGCCATTTCTAGACTCCTTCATGATTGTCTTCATTGAAGACATCCTTATTTATTTGCGGAGCAGGAAGGATCATGCTGATCACCTCAGAGCAGTTTTGCAGACTCTCCATCAGCACCAGTTGTACGCTAAATTCTCAAAATGTAAATTTTGGTTGGAGTCCGTCACTCTTCTGGGTCATGTTGTTTCCAGTTAGGAGATTCAGGTGGATCCCCAGAAGATTGCAGCGGTGAAGGATTGGCCTAGACCCACGACCCCAACTGAGGTTTGTAGCTTCTTGGGTTTAGCCGGGTACTATCGGAGGTTTGTGGAGGGATTCTCTACCCTCGCCTCCCCATTGTCTAAATTGACGCAGAAAGTAGTTAAGTTCCAATGGTCCGACGCTTGTGAGAAAAGTTTTCGGGAATTGAAGTCAAGGTTGACCTCGGCACCGATATTGGCCTTGCCGGAAGGAACGGAATAATTTGTGGTCTATTGCGATGCTTCCAGGGTCGATTTGGGGTGTGTATTGATATAGCATGGGAGGGTTATAGCGTATGCTTCAAGGCAACTCAAGAATCACGAGAAGAATTACCCGACGCATGATTTGGAGCTTGCAGCAGTTGTATTTGCCTTGAAAGTATGGCGGCACTATCTTTATGGGGTCCATGTGGATGTGTTCTCAGACCACAAGAGTCTCCAATATTTGTTCAAACAGAAGGAGGTAAATTTGAGGCAGCGGCGGTGGTTAGAATTGCTTAAAGATTATGATATAAACATCTTATACCATCCGGGAAAGGTGAATGTTATGGCCGACGCCCTCAGTCGAAAATCCATGGGTAGTTTGGCTCACTTGGGGGCAGATCAGAGGCTCCTATATCGGGAGGTCTATCAGTTGGCCAGTCTTGGGGTTTGCATTTCGACCCCAAATGAGGAGGAAACTATAGTGCATAACAGAGCAGAATCGTCGCTCGTAGCGAAAGTCAAGGAAAAGCAGTTTACTGATCCAGCATTGGCTCAGATGAAGGAAGCAGTTTTAAATAACAAGACTTCAACATTTTCACTTGGCGGCGAGGATGGTGTATTACAGTGTTAAGGTAAGCTATGTGTCCCGGATGTGGATAAGCTTCGGGAGAGAGTAATGGCGGAGGCTCATCATTCCAGGTATTCGGTGCACCCGGGTTCTACGAAAATGTATCACGATCTCAAGGAAATTTATTGGTGGAATGGTATAAAGAGGGGTGTGGCTGACTTTTTATCTAAATGTCCAAATTGTCAGCAAGTAAAAGCTAAGTATCAGCGGCCCGTTGGGTTAACCCAGCTTATGGAAATACCAATGTGGAAGTGGGAGATGATCAACATGGATTTCATGGTAGGATTACCTCGCACTCAGCAAAAGTTCGACTCAATTTGGAATAGTGGATCGACTCACCAAATCAGCTCACTTCTTGCCAGTCAAGTCCACCGATACCGTAGAATAGTATGCTAGGTTGTACATCAAGGAAATAGTGAGGCTTCATGGTACTCCGCTCTCTATTATTTCGGATCGAGGGGCTCAGTTCACAGCTAATTTTTGGAAGAAATTTCAGCAAGGTTTGGGTACCCAGGTGAATCTCAGCACGACTTTCCATCCGCAGACTGATGGTCAAGCAGAGCGGACTATTCAGACGCTTGAAGATATGTTTTGGGCTTTTGTCTTGGATTTCAAAGGTTATTGGGATGATCACTTGCCCCTTATAGAATTTTCTTACAATAACAGCTTTCACGCTAGCATTCAGATGGCTCCATTTGAGGCATTGTACGGAAGAAGGTGTAGGTCTCCGATTGGGTGGTTTGAAGCGGGTGAAGCAGAATTGATAGGACCGGATCTCGTGCACCAGTCTATGGAGAAAGTTAAAGTCATTCAGGAAAGGATGAAAACTGCTCAAAGTCGCCAGAAATCCTATGCGGACGTTCGTCGAAGAGAATTGGAATTCAAAGTTGATGATTGGGTATTCTTGAGGGTGTCTCTTATGAAGGGAGTCATGCGATTTGGGAAGAAAGGGAAGTTGAGTCCTAGGTATGTCGGACCATATCGGATCGCTCAACGGATAGGGCAAGTTGCTTATGAGCTGGAGTTGCCCCCTGAAATGTCCCTCGTGCACCCGATGTTCCATGTGTCTGTGTTAAGGAAAGTGGTTGGAGATCCGTCCACCATCGCACCAGTAGAAGACATCAAGGTTACTGAAGAGTTATCATATGAAGAAATTCCGATTGCTATTCTTGATAGACAAGTCCGTAAACTGCGAAACAAGGAAATTGCTTCAGTTAAAGTGTTGTGGCGAAATTAACAAGTCGAGGAAGCCACTTGGGAAGCGGAAGATGAGATGAAAGAAAAATATCCCCATTTGTTTGAACAAGTCGAGTAGTGATCGTGCAAACTCTTGTCCCTAGCGAACTGGCATTGTATCCCATTTGGTGCAAAGACACCCCATTTCTCCCCTAAATGCTTTACTATTGTAATTCTTCAAGTTGTGCCAAAATTGTATGTGTTGTGATTATTTGAGTCATATGCAAACCCTTCTTGGTAAATGAAAAGTTTTGTAAGAACTCTTGTGATAAGTAATTGGCTTATGATAGTATAGGTTGGTAATGATTAATTTACATGTGTATAGTGAATCGAAGTGGTTAAACTATATGGGACTCATTGTAGTAATCAAACTATGTGCAAAAGTTCGTCAAGTGATTGAATATGTGCAACTGTTGAGGTAATGAATTGTACACCATTTGTAGGGATGATAGGAATTGTGTAATGGTGTTTGAAAATATGTTTCGGGGGCTCTCTGACAGGTAGATATGTCCATAATACAAAGGAAACTCTGACGAAATTTTTCTAAAAATATGGGAGTTAGTGAAAATTTTGTGAGTCTGCATATCATGTTTTTCAAACCAACTGATTTTCAAAAATCCTCATTCGAGGACGAATGATTTTAAGTGGGAGAGGATGTAAGGCCCCGTAAAATTTTGTGCTCAAAACCTAGTAGCTCGTAGTGCCAAGATCCGAATATGTGTTAGGAATGTGTAGAATTCTTCACGGCTTGCAAGCTCGCCACGGTTCGGACCCTTTTTACTGAGTTTGCACTTAAAAATCAAGAATCAAAATTTTCCAAAAAATTTCCATTATGCAGTCCAGAATGTGGTCGCAGATGAGGTATGCGGACCGCATTTTTGCCGTGGAGTTAACCAGTGATTTGGTCGAAATTGAAGTTGGAAATACGGTCTATTATGCGATCACATAATCAATATGTGGACCGCATAATCGTCGCATAAATTCCTCGAGGATTTGTGAAGGTCAATTCTGCGGTGCATTATGCGATCGCAGAACAAAAATACGGACCACATTTCTGTCGCAAACCCAGGCAGAGAAGTCAAATTTTAGGAGCACTTCTGCGGTCCATTATGCGGACCGCATTTCCACTCTGCGATCGCAGAGTGCGATCGCAGACCCGACTCGACTCCAGATTTTCTAATTTTTCAACCCGATCTCTTCTTCAATAAAACACCCCAACCCTTAATTTTTACACATCTTTCTGGATAAAACTAGAGAGAAGGGAGAGAGGGCTCTTGAGAGGGAAAGTCTCATCTTCATCAATTTGATTTTTCCAACGTCGCCCAGGCCCGAAAATTCTTGAGTATTCTCTTCATCTCCATCCTTGCAGGTAAGGTCCCCAACTCTTTTTCATTGATTTTCAAATTTTAATAAAAAGGGAGATTCTTATGCATTGATTCTTGGTAATAGGGGTTGAAACACTCATGCATGTCTATTAAAACCTAAAATCTAGTAAGAGTAATTAAGTGGGAGTAAAGAATTGTGTAAAGGAGGATTGACAACCTAAATATGTTCGGGTAGTGATTGTGAACTTTGATTCTAATAAATATGTATTAATTTGTGCACTAGATTGACGTTGCTAGGCTTTTTGGTAAAGTTGGAAGTAGATATTAAAAGGGAATTTGGCTCCAGGTATATATGGCTAACTTCGATCTTTGTAGAGTCGCCTTGTTTGGTGTACGAATATTTGGTATGGGATATCTACGTGGCTTATTCATGAAAATTATTGTGATTTGCATGATTGTGTTTGTTGTGGAATTCTTGTGATTGGTTTGATTGAGTGTTGTGGTAAGAGTAGAGAAACAAATGATGGAAGAAAATCGTGAATGATGCAACTGGAATAACTGTGATAACTACATCTATGGCTTATTGTGGGAAATTGTCGTTGTAATGTAAAGCACATGTGAGTTGTTGGATGTGAAGGAAAATAGTATTGATGGTTATGGAAATACTTGTAAATTGTTGTTGTTATTTCTTAAGAAGTGTTGTTGTTGATCCTTGTGAATTGTTGATTGTTGTTGTGTTGTTTGTGAATTGTGACTATACGGTGGGATTGGGTTGCGCGCCGCAACACGAAGTTATAAGGTGTGGGTTGTGGTGATAAGGGTGGCCGAGGTAATAAGGGTGGACGAGGTAATAAGGGTGGAAAAGTGATCGAAATCACTATTGAAATAAACATTTGAGCAAATCGTGAAATCATTGGTGTGGAATTGTGGAAGGTGGAAAACAGGAGAGATTGAAAACTTGTTTGGCTTGATTGTTCCTTTTCTTGTGCATTTGATTGTTGTTTCTATTGCAGTTACCTACTTATATATGGCTTGAGTTTACTTGGAGCATGTTTGTTCATACATACCAGTACAATTCAAGTGTATTGACGACCCTTTTGCCGGGGGCGCTACATTCGTATTATGATTGTAGGTGTATCCATAGCAGGTACTCCAGTCCACCGACCGTAGCTCTTCATCCCTTCCCGCCAGCTGAATTGGTGAGCCCCTATCCTTTCGAGGCCCTGCGTGGCTCATGCCGCCTTTATTCTGGAGTCTTATTTTGGTATTTGTATAAGGTATAGCCGGAGCTTTATTACCGGCAAGTACGATATCATCCCTTTTCATGTTTAGAGGCCCCGTAGACAGGAAATGTGGGTCATGAACTTATGTAATATGTATCTTGCATGTTGGGTTATGTAAAGTGTAAACCATGCTAAGAATCATGTACCATATGTATGTTTTGTAATAAAAAGGTGTTTGTTTGTAAATGGTTATTTCTCTTGTCTAATAAGTAATGAAAAATGCGGGGTAACACGTGGGGTAGGAGAGGCACTCAGGTCCGCTTGACTGGGGCTACCCGGTCGAGCGCCAGTCATGTCCCTCGGATTCGGGGCGTGACATGAACTATGACTCATCTAGCCAAGACCTTCCGTCAATCCCATCTAGAAGAAGAATCATTACACATTTCATACTTCGCATACCCATAGAAAATATATTCATCTCCAAACCACGGTAAAAACCCAACAAGGACTCTCACCCCCAATTCCATGTGCACAATCTAAACTGCCAGGACTGAATCCTTCTATCCAAACCAAACTAAGCAAGCTGCCAAAACTCAAGAGCATTGCTGCAAAATGCCTGTAAGGATCATTACCTCGAACACATACGAAGAATTAATCATACCCTTACCATACCGACTCAGTCTGCTATCAACCTATTCCATTTATCAAACTTCCCCACTGATTCATCATCAACTTGATATTCCTCCTTGCTGTAGCAACACAATACTTCAGCCCAGGTTTACCACACGAGACTCGAACATAGGACCACACTGTCTAAGACCCATAGGCCACCGAATACCCTCTCAAATGTTCCCAGAAATACCATATTCTAAAATACTTTACTTTGAAGAACTTCCTGCGAATCTGAATTCGTTACCATTACTTCCCAGATACCAATACATAGGATCCCATAATCAATATAAAAATACCATAAGTCTTGACCTTTTCCGATGATCTCCCCAGATCACTAGTAAGTTCAATAATGATCGAATCAACCTACCCCTCAACAACACAATTCGGGGCCAACCACGCCAACTCAAGCTAAACAGGTATCCAATCAGCTTACCAACGAACTCATTACCAAGAATCCTGAAGTTGATCCTTCCACTACTATAACTCTTACCGGAGCCGTACGATACGGTGCCCGGTACCAAATAAACACTGAAATCCACAACCTCGCCCGGTGACATGCCCGGCCACAAGAAACGTATCCGAAAAAGTCCCTCAATACCAAAACTGAATCAATGGTAGAAACCTCTGCACTGACATCCGCCACGAAGGCCCAATTAAGAAAAGCAATCCTTCCCAGCCGTCCACTGGTCTTCGGAATACAAACTACTCTGCTAGAACATAATCCGATGCACCTCGCCACGCAACCTATGGCATTTTCCGACATAGCCCATAGCCCAATAGTCTAGAATAACCCAACACTGAGACAACCAGTATAAACCTTAATATCATATCCAAAATCTAATATACCAAGCAAAGAAAGATCTACTCGGGCCTCCAAAACCCAATAGCCACTAACGGTACCAATACACACGATCCACAACCACTACATGGTCTGTACCTGAGAACTCCCAGTCTCCAACTCCATATAGCACACGAATCACTGTACCTGATCCCAAATTCCGCAGTATGAATACATATTACACCTCGAGTACCCAATCATTCCACGAAAGATATTCTAAAATTCTCCTGTGCCATCAAACAAACTCAGATATCAGCAGTCGATTTAGCAAGAAAGTGCCGCAATACTACCGAAGTATCATCAGTTTAATCACATTACCTTTTCCTGAGACGTATACTCTTGTCAAATCACTTCCAATTAGCAGTATCATTTCCTTGGTCATCTGAGGCTACCCGTTGCCTAAGAGTTTTATGAACTTCCTTTCAGAACTGAACCGAAACCTCGCACACGCCAGTCTCGGTCCTCTACAACATACCGCATATACCATACCCTCCAAGGATAACATGAGAACTTTTATCTCCCTTCTGCGCCGCAGACATCGACCCACTCAAATAGTCAAGAAATTTCATTGATCCAATTTAGAAGAAAAATCATTACACACTCCATGCTCCGCATGTCCATAGAAAATATACATCTCCAAACCACGATGAAACCCAACAAGAATTCTCTCCCAATTCCATTTGCACAGGCTAAACTGTCAGGACTGAATCCTTCTAACTAGACCAAGCTAAACAAGCTATCAGAACTCAAGAGCTTTGCTGCAAAATACCTGTACGAACTCATTGCCTCGAACACACACAAAGAATTAATCATATCCTTACCATACCGATTCGGTCCACTAACAAGCTACTTCATTTATCTAGGTTTCCTTATGATTCATTTTCAACTTGATATTCCCTCTTGCTGTAGCACCACAGTTCCTCAACTCAGGCTCACTACACGAGACCCAAGCATAAGACCACACTGTCTAAGACCCATAGGCCACCGAATACCCTCTCAAATGTTCCCAAAAATACCATATCCCAAAATACTTTACTTTGAAGAACTTTCTGCGAATCTGAATTCGTTACAAATACTTCCCAAATACCGATACATAGGATCCTATAATCAACATAAAAATACCACAAGTCTTGACTTTTTCTGATGAAAACACAATCTCTACCCACGCACACAACCTGAAGACACCTGATTGTTACATGTAGAATCTTGAACACAATAAAATCATTCTCAAGATTCATTTACTTCATATTCGAACTGCAATTTACCTGATCAAACGAACATAACCATCCGTGCCTCATTAGCACTCTGACACCGCAGGATATGATCTCATTCCAATACAAATAAATATTTTCCTTCTCTATACACTGAGCATTCTTTATCAATGATAGCTCAAGACATCCTATTATTTTCATACATCTACGAAGCACCATATAACCTTTGTCAAAATTTTTCTCCACTCGTGCCATCCTCGGCTAAATTTCTGCAACCATGACTGATCCGCCAGTATACCTCGAAATGGAACCAGCATAGCACATGACCGTCCGATCAGCTAATCAACAACAACATCCCCAACTTGGCTCGAAGCTATATACCAGGACACACTCAATAACCTATAATACTTTTACTCTAATGATGCCACAATATGATAGTGAGATTAAACTCAAATCGTTTACAAGTTTGTGAAAACACAGATCATCTAATACTTTAATCCTCTACACTTCCCGCATCCATCTCTATATCAGTTGAGTCCACTCTCTTAAGCGACCCGAATTGTCGAATTTCAAGATGTACCCTTCAATTACACATGAGATCTTCTTACATACACATAAGGATCATACCACTTAAGAATACTCCGCAGGAGATATCTCACATGCTTCGCCTCAATTTAGTATTTCAGTATGCCATCCACCATCATATACGTTACACAGTCATTTAGTCTTCCTGAGTCTGAACTCATTCCGCCACATGTAATGCACTTCACTCCCCAACTAGGAGACATAAAAATATTCTTCACGTGCGCATATTCGAGCTACACATCAAATCACAATAAGAATTGAATCACTTAACAGTTCATCTATTATCCAGCAGACTTCTTCGTCACTACCAAGTCATATAGATACATCTCGCAGTACTAACATACTCATCACATGAATACCAAACTGCTATTCCGGCTAATAGGGACAATACCGAACATATAATTTCAAAACACTTGCTCACACAATCAGCACCTCGGTGCTCAAGCCATAGGCAATGATCCGGCCTCAAGTCCTCCAGACTGGCCCAATATCAAACTCACGGAGATCATATCTCGCCCCTTGATTGGGGAATCACAAGCCATTAAAGCACACCTGACATTGAGCGCTCACATGCGCATACAGACGTGTGGAAGGAATTTCAAGAGTTATATCTCAAGCTGAATCAAATATGCGCGATAAGAATTCCAAGAAAGTGAAGTTTTCCTAAAGGTTCTGTAGCCTCTCGAGGATAAATACAGACGTCTCCGTACCGATCCGCGAGACTTTACTAAACCTGCTCATAACTTGTGAGACCTAGTAACCTAGGCTCTGATACCAACTTATCACGGCCCAACCCCCAAACCTGGTCGTGATGGCACCTCTCGTGAAGACAAGGCCAACCAACAAACATCAATACCTCTTTAATACTTACTTAGCATAAATAAGTCTAAAACATTAATAAAATTATCATATGTGCGGAAGAAAAATAATAAAATAGGGAACCATCCCGATACAGCTCGACCGGGGTGTCACAAGTCACGAGCATCTAGAAGGATTTTTTAAGTCAACTACAAGGCCTGTAATACATGGATTAAAAATTTAGAATCAAAAGAAGAAATCTGGTGCCGCGAACGCTGGCGGTCACCTTGCTCGGCTACAATAGCAAAATCCTCAACCAGCTCAAACCCCCTATCGGGTAAACCAATACCTGCATTTGCAAGCGAGGTGCAAGGAGTAAAGTGAGTACTCAAACTCAGTGAGTAATAAAGGTAAATAATAACTGAGCAGCAAGTAACCACGTAAAGCAAGTCATCATGTTATATAGTACAGTGTAACCCTTTGAGAAAACTGTGAAACCGTGAAATCTTTGGAAATATCTGGACTAAGTGTTAAACCTCTTTTGAAAACATCTTTTTCCAACAGTTAAGCAAATGAATGCGAAATATATAGTGCAAGTCAGCACATAATTCAGCCCCTCGGGCACAGCACTCTATTAACAATTAACACCAGGGTATCAGGTAAGCATTGCAAGAATAGCATGGATGGCAATGCAATGCGAGTGCTGGAATGTCATGACAAATAATACAAATAGGAACAAATGCATGAGTGAAATGAAATGCATATGATGGTACACTCCGGTACCCGCTGCGGCGTACAGCCCGATCCATTTAACGTCGACGGCGCTCACTAGGGGTGTGTACAGACTCCGGAGGGGCTCCTACAGCCCAAGCGCAATATCAAGTCATCTCGTGGCATCAACCAGGCCCTCGGCCTCAGAATCAATATAACACCGCTGCGCTGTGCAACCCGAGCCATCCATAGTCCAGAAATACACATGTAACACTGCTGCGGCGCGCAACCCGATCCATGCTCAGTCCAGAAATGCACATAAGCCACTTGGGCAATACAACATGGTAGTTCTCAGCTCAAAATATCAATAAAATATTGTTTAAGTTTTCAAATCTTAGAAAAATGGCTGAGTTTGAAAGACAGTATTAAAACCTTGGACCGAGATCAAATAATATTCAAAGTGATGCGAAAACAGTGATATCAATCCCTGAAGGATTCACATAGTTAACACAAAGCCCAAACATGGCAATCAGCCAAAATTATGATGATAACAAGTAGTTTCAGTCAAATACGTAGTAATTTCATCAATCGGGACGGACCAAGTCACAATCCCCAACGGTGCTCTACCCCACGCTCGCTATCCGGCGTGCAAGTCACCTCAATACAGCACTATGATGCACGAATCCGGGATTTCAAACCCTCAGACTATCATTTACAATTATTACTCACCTCGAACCGGTAAAATCTCTAGCTCGCGACGCCTTTGCCCCTCAAATCGGCCTCCACGCGTGACAAATCGATCCAAAAACAGAGCGGATACATCACAATATGCTAAGGGAACAATACCCAATCGAAAATAATCGAAAAATAGCAAAAATCTCGAAACTAGCAAAACCCGAGCCCCAGGCCCACTTCTCAAAAAATTATAAAATTCACATCACCGGATTTCTCGTCTCGCCACGAGTTCATACATATCAAATTTACCAAAATCGGAGCTCAAATGCCCCCTCAAATCCCAAATTTTCATTTCAAAAGTCAAGCCCTAGTTCTTCCAATTTTACTCAAATTTCCATGAATTTACAGATTGATTCTTCAATAAAATGATGTTTCTAGGCCATGGGACTCACCTCCAATCAATTCCCATCGAAACCCTCTTCAATTTCTACCAAAAAGCTCTCAAGGTGCTCAACAAAGGAGAAAAATGGACCAAGCTTCGCGGATGAAATAATATAAAAACCCTTCTGCCCAGGTATTTTACTCTACGCGAACGCGAGGGTCCTCCCGCATTCGCGATGACCAAATTATCACTCTACCAAAAATTCCCTTCGCTAACGCGGCTTCATCTATGCGAACGCGAAGGCCTGGGTCCTTCACTTACGCGAACGCGAACCTCCCCCACGCGAATGCGATGGCTGACCAGCTTCCCCTACGCGATCGCGAGGCCTTCTGACGCGAACGCGTAGGCCAAAATTCCTGGCCCTCAAGTTCCTCTACGCGTTCGCGACTCACCCACGCGAACGCGATGCACAATATTTTTCTGCAACACCAACAGCTGAAACCTGCAATCTTAAGTCCAAAAATGATCCGATTGACCCTCCGAAATCACCCCGAGGCCCCCGGAACCTCAACCAAAAATACCAACCCATCCTAAAATATTATTCAAACTTGCTCCAATCATCAAAACACATCAAACAACGCTAAAACCATTAAATCATATCGGATTCAAGCCTAATTTCTTCAAAAACTTCCGAAACACGCATTCGATAAAAAACCCGACCAAAACACTTCCGAATGACCTGAAATTTTGCACACACATCCAAAATTACCTAACGAAACTACTGCAACTCTCGAAATTCTATTCCGACCCTCGGATCAAAATCTCACCTATCAACCGAAATTCGCTTAAATACTAACTTCGCCAATTCAAGCCTAATTCTACTTCGGACCTCCAACATTAGTTCCGATCACACTCCTAAGTCACAAATTACCTCCCGAAGCTAACCGAATCACCAGAAATCACATCCGAGCCCTCTAACTCATAAGTCAACGTCCGGTTGACTTTTCCAACTTAAGCGTTTTTAAAAGAGACTAAGTTTCTCATTTCCTATTAAAACCAATCCAAATCAACTCTAACACACCAAATACTGATAATGAAACATGAAGAAGCATAAAATGGGGGAAAACAGAGCGGTAACTCATGAAACGACGGGTCGGATCGTCACAAAAATTAAGTGGATAGTAAATTTACAAGCCTACATAGAAATAATATCTCAAGACATTAAAAACTATAAAATAATTTAGAAAATACTTACAAATTTAATTTTAATGATTATTTTTTATGTATAAATTTTATATCTATTATATATATATATATATATATATATATATATATATATATATATATATATATATTATGT